>NW_010729250.1:808928-912983 GCF_000365185.1 Nelumbo nucifera
TCCAACCAACGGCTGAGAAATCCAAGAGAAACCCTAGTTCGAATGCACAGAAAACAGAATTCTAGCAGGTCTGATTTGTTTGATGTTGCTCTGATACCATGTTAAAGTTCGGCCTGCCCTAGAAGTCTGTTTTGTTTGTTAGCTGAAAAGTAGAGTAAACAGCAAGAAGGAAGAGAGAAAAGAAGGAAGAAAGAGGAAGGAGAAGAGAAAAAGTCTGGTTCGAAATTAGGAAAGTCAACCCTAGTTTCGGCCAGACCTGTTATTATATTATTAATGTARTTGGAAAAGACATAAGTGCCCTTATTTAAGTAAGAGGCACTCAAACTAACATAATAGTACACATCAGCACTCTCAACAGGTACAAAGACCAAAATACCCCTTCACTAACAAAGATTATAGACAATTAATAGAAAGATGGTTGCTATGAAACCTAGGGTAGGATTCATGGTTTTTATTCACAAAAATCCCATCGCCTAGGCGACAAAGTGCCCCTTATCGCCTAGCTTTGCCTCAGCGCCTTGAAAACTATGGGATCACCATCTTTTCTTTGTTCTAATGAAAGTCATTCTCTGATCATTTAACTCAGTATACTTTTTTTCTAGTTTTCTCTTAATGTGAAACCAAATTATCCTATCAGATCCCCAAAGAATGTTCATTGTGGATGAATGTTCAAGGAGGCTTAATTATTTGTCTTTCAAAAAAAAAAAGAGTTGATTATTTGGAAGATGACACAGTTAATTATTTATATTATCATTCTAAATGTTTGCCATGCACTTCTCTAAATTGCATTTTTGGTGTTTGGTTTTCAGGGTTCCGAATGGGACTTTGGTGTGTTCTCTGGTCTCGAAGGTGTGGAAAAGCCAGACCCTAGAATCTTTAAAATTGCCCTGGAGAAGGCTGGAAATATTGCACCAGAGGAAGCTTTGCATATTGGAGACAGCATGCGGAAAGACTACCTGCCTGCAAAAAGCATTGGAATGCATGCATTGCTGTTGGATAGATTCAAGTCACCTGATGCTGAGAGTTGGAGGAAATCTGGTGCAGTTGTGCTTTCTGATCTAGTGGCTACACAGGCTTGGCTTACTTCAGAGAAATCCTCCTAAGGAGCTTGTTCCTTTACTCTGGGTGTTTTTGGTGGCTGGATTAGTGAATGCTAGTACTCTCAATTTTGGATGGAAATGTTTCCTTGGGTATGTAATGCATTGTTTGCATACCCCCAAATCCCCAATACCCCCAATCGGCAGGGTTAAATAGTCTTTTGATTCTCAGTTTAACTGACGGTTCTAATGTTCTAAAAAAAAGAAAAAAAAAACAGTTATAATGATTATATTATTAGCTTTGTTATTTCTCGTTTGTCTTGCATAACAGACTTGGGAGCTCTCATTTATGATATCCCTCTGGATACACAAAACATTATTCTTTACATGGTTGCAAATTATAGACACTTTCTATGATGAAAACGAAATTTTCTTGGGGAATTTAGAGGTTCCCCAAAATGTGATAATATGGTGAAAACAGACCGACCCTATGTCAACAGATTTTCACCTGAATGATCATGATGATGGAAGAAGAGGAGGGCCAAATCTTTTCTTGAAGACAATTGCAAGAATCTGGAACTCTTAAGGCCGGCCCAAGAAGTTGTCCTATATGTCCTTTGAGGAAATGTCTCCTCTATAATCTATATGGGGATAATCCTCAAATCAAATGCACCTAACCTTGCCTTATAGTTGAAGGTGCTGCCAAGTGCCTTCTTTCTTAAACTTGAATCAAAGACATTCATCTTCTTTTACCTCTTATTGCAATAAATGATTGATTGTGGTTGTTCAAGAGTAACCCTATTGACAGACTGACTGCTACATGCATGGATGCAAGTCCAGAATCCATCATCCTGAACTCATTAACCATGACAACCATCTGTTAATCTTCCAAGACAAATTCCCATCTGTTGTACATTTGAATTCTGCCAGTCCTGGCTTGTCTAAGACTGCCAGTCTCAAGCCAGACCATGAACATGAATCTGTTGTTGATTTGAAGAACTTGACAAAAGAAGGGGGGTTATTGATAGTTTAAATGCATAGTTGTTCCATATAAAGACAATCAAATTTGTTTGTGAAATACAGTCAGCTTAGTGTATAGACTGTCTACAGATATCTTTCTCTACAGAACACAGCTCAGTATTTCCCCCTTCTTTCCAAGCACTTGCAGTTGACTTGACATGGAAACTTGAGGGCATAATCCACCTCAAATGGCCCAGATGTAAAACTTCTAACTCTACAGAACTCAAGAACCATTGCAAGGTGAAAGCTTGAATTTTTGGAAGCATGTACGAAGCAGTTTATCTGAAATCTACAGAACTCAACACCACTAGTTGCAATGAGATTGCTTAGCTGGAATGTTAGGGGGGCGGGTAGGCCTAGCCTACAAGGCTACAACGCCAAGTAGTTGATCTTATTCGATTATTGATTACATAAAATAGATGTTCTTTTTCTGATGGAAACAAGGGTAAATCTGGAGAGAGAGCAAAAAAAAAAACAAAAATGTTAGTTCTTTGCATTTTGTGTTGATCCAGTGGGTTTTGCGGGGGGATCATGGGTTTTATGGAACAATAATTATTGTAATCTCCGGATTATTTTTTCAAATGACCGACTGATTCATGCTAGCATTAATGATACCTCTTCGAATAGAGTATGGCTCTATACATTTGTGTATGCTCTCCCAAATAAAGTTGAATAGAGACAAGTTTGGGATTGGATTTGAGAAATTTCGGAAACAATTAATGATCCATGGTGTTTAATAGGCGATTTCAATTCGTATAAATATAGTGAAAACAAGATAGGAGGTAGGGTGGTTATGCCAAGTCAAACAAGGGATTTTAACAATCTTATTACTGTAGTCTTATGGATATGGGTATGGTTGGGAACCCATTTACTTGGAAGAATAGGATTACTTGGGAACGGCTTGATTGGGTTCTGGTTAATGAGAATTGGAGAAGACTTTTCCCTTGCTCTATTTTAAAAAAATCTTCCTTTTTTAGCTTCTGACCATACCCCTTGTGCTTCAAACTGATTTACCTCTTTCGAATGGTTCCAAACCATTTAGATTTGAATCAATGTGATGTCTTGACCCCATGATAACTGACATTGTTTTTCAAGCCTGGAATATTGAAGATGGTAGGACAAGAGCAATTCAATTCATTAAGAAAAGGAATAGGGTGGTTGCCAGTTTAAGGAGTTGGAACAAAAACCACTTTGGCAATATTTTTAAGAAAAAAAAGGATATTCTCAAATCCCTCGAAGATGTTCAAAGGAGGTTAATGGAGGACAATACTAATAGAACCCTCCTCAAACTTGAGAGGGCTTACTAAAATCAACTCAACAAAATTTTGGAAAGGGAAGAGGCCTATTGGGACCAAAAAGCTTGAATCGATTGGATCAACTTGGGTGATAGAAACAATAGTTTCTTCCACACTATGGCCACTATTAGGAAGGCAAGAAATCGAATTGTCTCAGTTAAGGATGGTCAAGGAAGTAAGGGATCTTGACCTTTTTAGAAAAATTTTACCAAAGATTCCAATCTGAGGGAACTAAAGGTGCTGAGGAGTTTCTAGAGGAAATTAAGCCTAGCATTACTAAAGAACAAAATGAAGAAATTATAAGAGAAGTTGCTGATAAAGGAGATTTATGAAGCTCTCCAAACAATCAAGGATCTAAAAGCCCCAGGGATAGATGGTTTAAATGCCCTCTTTTTTAAAAAGTTTTGGAACACGGTCAAAGACTCGATCAATCAGGTTGTCAAAGCTTTAAATAAAATTTTTCTAGTTCTTATTCCAAAAAATGGAAATCCAGAAACAACTAATAATTACATACCAATTAGCTTGTGTAATGTAATTTACAAAATCATCTCAAAAAATTCTGGTTAATAGAATTAAGCCCTTCCTTGACAAAATTATATTTCCGTACTAGAGTGCCTTTGTCCCTAACAGATAAATTAATGATAATATCATGATTCTCTATGAAAAGGAAAAAAAGGAAAATCAGGTATGTTGGCCTATAAGATTGATATGAAGAAAGCGTATGATAGAATCTAGGGGTGGCAATTTTTCACCCAACCCACTGAACCCATCCAATCCACGCAGTATCTAACCCACCCAACCTGCCCATTTACCCATTTAAATGGGTTGGGTTGGGGATAACCATTACAAACATAAGTATTAATTCCTTTGCCTTTTTAATTTTCTTCATTTGAATTAAATAATTTATAATTAATGCATTAATTTTCTATTAATTATTGACTAAATTTAATTTTGTCTTGAATCAACACACTTCACCCAATATAAATTCAAATCAATTTGACCCAAGTCTGGACTAGTTCAACGTGGTTTGATCCGATCCGGGTCGACCCAAAACCAAAATAGACCCTGGGCGGGATGGTTTGGTACCGCATGCTCTGGCCGGTTTGGGTCATCTGGTCCAACCATTATCATCACAACCCAACCCAACCCAACACAAGTTGATCCGGGTCGACCCGAATCCGAAATTGACCCCGGGCGAGATGGTTCGGTAACGCTTGCTCTGCCCCAGTTTGGGTCGCCTGGTCCAACTAGTACTCACAAAGCCTGACCCAACCTTGTACAAGTTGATTTGTGTCAACCCGAATCTGAAACGATTTCGGGTGGGATGATTCGGTGCCTACGTGCTTTGCCCGGTCTGAACCGTCTGTCTGACCAATATCCACACAGATCGACCTGAATCCGGACCGACCCGATTTACTTATGTCGAACCACTTTGGGTCAGTCGGTTTGGTCCCAAATCCGCGCACAAACCTGATATGGTCTGGTCCAAGTCAATCCACCATTAGACCTATTCATGGGCTGGGCCGGGCCGGGCTTTCACTCTGCATTAACTGATTTTTCTAAGACCCGAGCCCGAGCCCGACCCGACCATCGGGCCTACAACTTGGGCCCGAGCCTTACCCTTATAAAAAGCCTGAAGCCCAGGCCTGAAGTCTAGCTCATGCCGCTGCTATTGCTGAGAGAAATTATAAAGAAAAAATAAAAAAATGTATATATTAAATTATTAATATATATATATATATATATATATATATATTCTAATAAATATTATATATTTTATAAAATATATAATGCTGAGTTGGGTCGAGCTTTTTTGACAAATCCCGTGCCCAGCCTGAAACACAGTCGGGCTTGTTGTTTTGGGCCCGAGGTCAGGCCCGCAGGCATAATTACATGTCTAAGCCCAATCGGGGTGCGGGCCGGGCCGTCGGGCTACCCAGTCCATGAACAGGTCTATCCACCATTGATTGAACTAGTCTGGTCCAGTCCGATTGGACTGATCCAGATCTAAACGGTTCAACCACCCTTGATGTGATTAGCTCGAAGATAATCCAATTAGATAATTCAAGTTGGTCTGAACAATTTGAACCTAAGTGGTTAAATCAAACCCAAAATCCAAACATAGTCAAATGGCTTCGCCGCTTGTGTAAAAATAACATGCATGTAATGTGATTTGAACCTTCACCACTTGTGTAAAAATAACATGTATGTAATGTGATTTGAACCTTCACCACTTGTGTAAATAATAACTACAATTACCACCAAGTTATGACCAACTTACTTGTTAAGAGAGAGTTAGTTTGTCTTTTAAGTCCATAAATATAAAATTAATGGGTTTGGACGGATTGGATTGGGTTAAAGCGGGTTTGGGTTGAACCCAACCCAAACCCAACTCAACCCACCCGATTGCCACCGCTAATAGAATCGAATGGAACTTTACTAAAAAAGTTTGGATTTCATAATAAGTGAGTAGGATGGGTTATGGAATGCATTAAATTAGTTTCCTATCAAATCCTTATTAATGGCAGCCCAATAAGGGAATTTAACTCTACTAGGGGAATTAGACAAGGGCATCCCTTATCCCCGTACACTTTTGTCCTTTGTAACGAGCCCCTTGTAGAGAAGCTAGAGAAAGAGTCAGTAAAGGAAAAAGCTTACTGCGAGTTGGCAGGGTGGAAAAGGAATACCCTTTCTTTGACTAGCAAGATAACTCTTCTCATTGCCACTACTAATATGATGCCACAATTTCTCATGAGATCCTTTAAATTGCCTCAAAACATTATTGAGGAAATAGAAAAACACCAAAGGAATTTTTGTGGTCACGGTCAAATGATAAAAGACCCATCCACCTAATTAATTGGAAGAAATCTCAACCTAGCAAAGCTGAGATGAAAAATTCTTCAAGAGAAAGATAATCTCTGGGTTAAAGTTATAAAAGGAGAATACTTCCAAAAGGATAATCTCTAGGGTGTAAAAGGAAAAAAGAACATTTCTTGGGCATGGAGAGGAATGCTCAAATCTAGAGAACTCCTTGGTAAAAGAATAGGTTGGGAGCTGGGAAATGGTAGATTGATAAAGTTCTGGAAAGATAGATGGGCCGAGGATGTGGTGCTTGAGGAGACTATTCCTAAAGAAATGATTAATAATAAGGATTTATTAGTGAAAGAGGTTATTGACAAAGAGAGGAATGTTTGGATGGAGAGTAAAATCAGGTGCCTGGTTCCCATTAAGACATGGGAGGAAATAAAATCGATTTTTATTCCCTTGGGCCCAAGGATAACAACCTAATCTGGAGATTAAACATAGACGGTAAATTCTCTGTCAGCTCAGCCTATGGAATAAAATGTTCATCGATCAATAATGGTGGTAGTAATCTGAATTGGAATTCAATTTCCTCAGGAATAAAGGAGTTAATGTAGATGCAGCATGCAACTTTTGTGGTGAAGATGAAGACCTGGATCATATTTTTAAAAACTTTGAAATTGCCAATCAAATTTGGAGAATGTTGACATCATCCTGTGTTAATCCTAACGATGTTGATTCTGCTTTGTTTGATTGGTGGGCTCATGATGCAAACGGGAATCCAATGTGCAAAGAGAAATGTGTTTTTGTATTATGGAATATTTGGAAGAATCGAAATAAAAAAATCTTTAATAATTTAGTACTACTCCCCATGTGATTATGGAGAAAGTCTTAAATGCTCAAAAGGAAAACCATCCTATTCAACAGAAATCATGGAAGCTTATTGCCTAGAAAGCTCCAAAACCTAACACTATTAAGATAAATTTTGATGCCTCTCGATCTAGTAATGGAAAATGCTCCATTGCAGCGATTGCAAGGAATCACTATGGCGAGATCGTGGATTTCAAAGCATACAGTTTAGGGACTACTACTATCAATATGGAAGAGGCTTGGGTGGCATGGGAGTCTCATAACATGGCAGCGAACTTCATCAACAACTCCATCATCATCAAAGGAGACTCCAGGCTTGTTATCTCATGCCTGAAGCTTAGCTCCATTCGCCTGTGGCGTTTGGGGAACATCATTCAGGAGTGCCTAGAGCTGAAGAAGCGTTTAAATGAGGATATTCAATACACGCATGTGTATAGGGAGGCGAATCGTACTACAGATTGGTTAGCAAACACTGCGCTCTCATATGCTAATGGGTGGGTTGATTTTGGTCCGGACCTTGCTCCTCATCATGATCGATCTAGTTTGCATTTGTTTAAGTGACTTAATGAACTTTACTAAGCTTTGTTTCAACTATATGGGGTTGACTACATGAATCCTGTTCGATGGGCCATTCCTCATTGTTAAGTTTAGTGCCACATAGCTTCATGAACAAACTTACTTTTAGATGGATGAATTTAATTATTTGAAAAATAGACTTCCTGAACTGAAAAGACCATGGCATGAGAGAAGTTAATGTCATGTTGCAATAATGAATTTCTTCATTGAAAAGCATTCTATAACAGTGGACACAATTACTTGAAGCATTTATCAATGTATAAATGAATTAAAGAATCTGCAGTGGTGGGTTGTGATTGGAGAGAGTCCATTGTTTCTCTGATATTCCATGTTCCTTCTTTCCTGGTCTGGGAGTCTCCCTAATCCTTGTACATTTAGTAGATGGGGGTTTCTTCCTTAGAGTAACATATGGCCTGTTGTTCTATTTCATCTTTTACTTTGGAAGATATTATCTGATGCTTCGCTCCATTTTCCACATTTTTTTACCAGTGAAAACTCAAAATGCCTTGACACATTATGGTTTCTATTCATAGCCACTTGGATGGCAATGCAAGTTACCAATAAAGGAGGTGTCATTTGGTACTTCCCCCCAGAGTTCATGCATATCATGATTAGTCTAGAGAAACAACTATCTGATTAACCAGAATTATCTCCATTAGTTAAATAGGGTGAAGGTAAGATCATTAGTTGGTTTCTGTTAATAAGATAACAACTCAATCTCAAATTCCTACTTACTCTAAATCTCTAACGGGTCAGTCATTACATGGGCCTATGTCTCAGGTACTGGGTCCAATCCACTTAGATACGATCCACTGCTCAACTACTTGACATTCAGTCTCTGCATCTACTGAGTCCCATCGGCAAAGAGTCTATTTGCATAAGTTCCAATAATATGTATGTAACATACACATATATGAAAATTGCTTTATTTTGATGAGTTGTTTTATTGTTTATACATGCACGGACGGACTACAGTTTTAATACGAGTATCCACCGACAAGCTTTTCATTAATAAGACAGAATGTAACTAGGAATTTGAGTTTTAACAGAGATAGAGAGATAGAGAGAATCACATGTGAGCTTTGAGTACCCAACAGTCAGAGGATCACGGGTGAGTCTGAAATTCACTTGTTTTGATAAATGAATCTGAAATTCACTTGGGTACGTAGAAAAAAGAAGCGTAAGGTCCATTATTGTTTTTATTTGGCTCTACATTCATCCTTCTCTTGTTCTTGTTCTATTTGGCCTGTGAATTCTGAGCGACCCACCTTGCAGATAAAGTTAAGACGGAAGGGGCTCCCATTCCTCCAATATTAATTGTTTTTATTCACCTCTTTCTTCTTGGGAACAAAATCTGTGAGATGGACAAAAAACAGGCTCCCCAATCACAGCCGCAAGTTATTAAGAGCTTGACAGTGTCATTAGTCCACCAATGTCCAAAATGAATTCAATTACATTCAATGTCCATTAATTGTGATCACTGAAAACAATTTCTTTTAACTGGGTTTGGCCTCTGAATCATTTCATATTAGTCGTCAGCTTCATATTACTGGGTGGATCTCTCTTTCTTTCCTTCTCTGCAACAGTATCTCCATTGGTCATGTGAAAGCCCCCAAATTCACATGTCTTCAAAGTTCAAATTATTCTACTACAGTCCTTTGCCTCCTAACAAAGTTGATGCAGATGCAGTGCATGAATTGGGCCTAGAATCCCTGGGCCCTATTCTAGGCCCCCATAGAAATCCCAAGTTTCCTACTTTGAGAGTCCAGTCTACCATGATTGGTTGTACTCTCTCCATATTTTACAACATGGGATGATCCACATGACAGAAAATAAGCAAAACAGACAAAGCATTAGTCAAAGCACTAATCAGACTTCTCTAATTTGACTGAAATCTGTATACCCATTGCCCAAGTCTTTTTGCAATTCTGTGAATTAGTGAACAATTGTTGCAATATCCACAGCAAAGACTAAAGATGGATACTGAACATCATCACCCCATTAAAAAGAAAAGGAGAAATTACAGAGCAGTCAGGGTAACCATGTCATCTGTTTCTTGTTCTTGTTTTTGTTCCCTAAACCCCCTTCATCTTCAATCTTTAACTGTAACTACAACCCTTTTTCTTATTTTTTCCCTTTATCTATCTATCTTATATTCCTATCTCCATTGACCTGTTGGAGTGGTGGTGTTGTCGTTACTGATGATGTCTTGTCTGCATTTCTCTCTATTGGTGCTTGGGTCTGGATGCCATTCTCAGCCAAGGCCATCTCAGTCTCTGCTGCCCTGGCCTCTTCTCTGAATTTCTTGTAAATATCACTTTTGTAGAACTTTCTCGTTCTAACAACAAGAATCAACGAGACAAAAGCTCCCAACAACGTCACTGTAGTGATTATAATGAAGGACAGTTGGTAACACTGCACGCCGGTGCAACTCAACTCCTTTCCGGCAGTCCTAGTGGTACCCGACCCTGCCATTTGTTTTCTGGCCTCTCTGTCATAAAGATGCCCCGCCACTCTCACGTTAAGGATGTATAGCCCAACTGGGCTGGCCGCTCCTCCGAAGTTGTACAGAGTCGAGTAGTACTTGAGGCCAAAAATTTCAGAGATGATGGCGAACACCAATGGCCACTGTGCGCCGAAGCAGAAGCCGATGATCACCGACGCCACATAGAGAGAGCCCGGGACACCGAAGGCGATGAGGAGGTGCCCGACACAGGAGAGGAGAAGGACCATTGTAAGCATCAAAGGGCGAGGGAATTTGTATTTCTTCAAGAAGATTTCAGAGGCAAAGCCTGACGCCACTCGCCCGAGATAGTTCCAGATACTGACCAGTGATATGAAGGTGCTGGTGCTACGAGAAGGGTAGCCCAGGGACTGACCTATCTGGCCTAGATTGTCAATCGCCGTTAATGTCCCACCGACGCCGCAGATGGTTGAGAAGAACAGAACCAACATGTCGATGCTCACAAGAGCTTGTAGTATACTGTAGTCTTCGCCCCTGTTCGGAGGCCTGAACATGGTGCTTAGGCAGGAGGCCGACTTCTGAGAAACTGGTAATGGATTTGGGGGCGGGGCAACTGGTGGCAACTCCGCTGCCGCCGGCTTTACTGGTTCTGCTTCAACCACCGGCGCTGGTGGCTTTTCAACTGTTACTTCCAACCGGGGAGAATTACCCCTTAACGGTTGCCTCTTGCTCTTCCATAGCTCAATCTCCTCTTTTGCAATAACGGCGACCGGGAGAAAGAGCAGGAAGAGAACAGCGGCAGCGCTGCCACCAAACTCGTACTGATTGAAGTCGAACCTTTTCTGTACGATGATTATAACCATAAGAAACCCAGCAAGGCCGAGCGAGATATAGAGGAATTTGTAGAAGACCTTCAGTTCGTTGGGCTGTCGAATGACCTTCATGATCCTTACAGTGCGAACAAAAGCGAAAGAAATTGCAGCGGGAAGCCAACCTATGAATAGAATAAGAGCTTTGGTGTTGTTGCCATACAAAGCATGGTAGAGCTGAGTGATAATGGCGCCACTGAGACCCACGAACCCCTTTAAGAGACCCAGCACAATGCCTCGGCTTTCAGGGAAGTTCTTGACGCAGGTGACCAGAGAGCCGGTGTTGGCGAAGGTCTGTGAGTTAGCACCGATACATATGTAGAGGCACATCTGCCATACCTGTGGCCGGGCTATGCGTTCGGTGACGGCAAGCCATATCATGAAGTACCCACCGAAGTTCATGATGGCGCCGATCACAAGCACCACCCACGGCGGTGTGATCTCGTTGATGAGGCCGGACAAGATCCCGACGTTGGCACCCACATCCTTAGCGAAGCTCAACAGGTTGAGTGTGGTTTGGTCGTACCCCAGTGTGGTCTTAATGTCGTTGGAGTAGAGAGCGAACATGTAAGTTGCACCGGCAGCGGACATGATCAGGAAGGATGCAAAGACCATGAACCACCGCCCCAGGAGGATCCGGGCGGTCAGACTCCTCACATCTGTCCACCCAACACCGCCACCACCACCACCGCCACTCGTCTCCGCCACCACCATCTCTCTTATCCTATCTCACTCTCTTGACACAGTTACAGCCTTACACGTGTGGGACTCTGTGTTGGAGTAGTTACTTTGATCACTGATGAGGAGGGCTTGAGTACTATCTATCTATCTATCTATATCTCTATATATAGTCATTCTACAAAGACCAGGAGTTGACTTGATATATATGGTTAAAACCTAGCTCAGAGCAATATTGGAGGGTGTGGTTTTGTTGGATTAGATAAGTGATTTCATCAGCAGGAAAAATGAAATTTTTGCATTTAATGATGTTAGGTAATTGTTTACAAGAAGGATTCTTTAGAAGACTTCTTCATTGGATCTGAATTAAAAGTTTCCTTAATCTATCAAAAAAAAATCCTCAAGCCATTAACATTCTGTGGAGATAATTAATTTGGATATTATCTTGTCAATTTTCCCCTTTGGGGAAGTGAGGATTTCCTTCCTAGTTTTGCTTATAACTTTGAAATGGATTAATTAATTCTTTCTCATTCACATGTCTAACAGTAATTTCCATATGGGACAAACGGCAATTAATCTGCTTCTCTACATAAAATCTCTTCAACATATTTTGCAACCTAAGAAGATATTGATTGATTAGGGATATGATCAACTATATTAAAGAAACACATCATATTGATAAATGTTGTTTACAATATTTTACAATATTGATAAATCTAGAGGATCCTTTCTAGATTCTGACAAGTTCCTTCACTTCTTTTATTCGTTTTTTTTTTTTTTTAATTCCAACATAGAACCTGATTAATGAGTGATGCCTTCTCTGATTATGTTACAAATGTAGTCTACGGTTCCCTTAATAGTTTAATACAGTAATATAATGAATTTTTCTGATCCAAAAAACAAGAAGGAAGTTTTGTATCTGGTCTTATAGTCGATCAGCACTCAGCAGTCCATTGACTCAAATTCAATTATTGATGGACGAATCAAACTGTTGTGTTCTGAGATGAGTAAGCAGGAAATAGGCAATAAAACAGGGGATAGAAGTAGACTAAGGGTATTTTTATCATATAAAAATTAGATAGCCAATAATGTAGACTAGTTGCATGGTCATTGTTTTATCATAAAAATAATAAAAAATGGCACATGTGGACCATTTTTGCCATGTCATTGACGTTGAATTGGCTTAAGAGGAGTTGACATACAGAATGTGTCCTAAAAATGCCTCACATGCACATCTCAGCGTGTATTGAGAATATCTCCCTTACTTGTCATCGGGAGATATTCCCAATACATGATTGGGATATGCTGTGAGATGTTTTAAATTCGGCTGAAGGCATATCTATCCACTAGGGATCTATTATTGCAATGTGTATAGATCCTATGTGTACGGAATAATAGTAATATTCACTCATGATGGATTGCATAACTGGTTATACATAGAAGTAAGAACAGCATATTCCGGTTCATACATGTGAAAGGGTCTCTATAGGGTTGCAAAAGGATTGGATTGGATTCGGTAAAGGGTATATCCGATCTGATTTGATAAGAAACCCGGTTTATCCGAATCCAATAAGAACCTGTCTGATTTTCAAGATTATGTTTTGAATTCTAGTATCTTATCAGATATTGGATTCATTTTGAATTATAATAAAAAACTTAATGATATAATATAAATAATATACATATAATATATAAACATTTCAATAACTAACAGATCGGATTGGTGATAGAGCATATCAGGTTGGATCAGGCCGTATGTTTAAATTCAATCCATTAATTATACAGATTGAAATTTCCAATTTGGTCCGATTTATTAGTATCAAGGGGGGTACCAAATCCAGCACCTGCTGGATTGAATTCGGATTCAAATTGGATCTGATCTTATTTATTTGCAGTCCTATTTTGGAGGTATAGAAAGTTCATCAGAATAAGTTTAAGATAATGTTAAAAAAGTGAATAGGAGTTCATGTAAGAGTTGCATAAATTCATTGTTTACTACCATTCATTGTCAAATTCTTACTTCTTTTTACATCATGTTGTGATGCAAAAGCAACGTGGTTTGGATATATCCCCATTACAACTTAGTTGTGATATGCTTGATCTCAAGGGCATTTCTGATCTACTGATCCTATGGTGGAAAGCTGATATAGAAAACAATAATAAGCAATCAGGTTTGTTCATAAAAGGCTGCTACTTATGGCATATCTGGACTGCTCGAAATGAGGCTATTTTTGAAGGTTTAATCTTGATCCCTTAAGACCCCATTTATTTTTGGGTAAATGCATTTATTTGGGTAAGTGTTTTCTCGAATAAGTGCATTTACTCATGTTCTTTTATTTTCCATGTAAACAAGGCAATGATCATTTTAGTCATAATAATTCATTATTAAATGGAGAATTTTTGTCCCATTTAAGTGTTAGTGACTTTTCCCCTAGGAAAATTATTTACCCACCTAAGAGATGGGTATTATTTACCCGGGTAAGTGATACCAAAGAAAATAAATTGGGAATCTGAAAAATAAATATAGGTGTCTTGGTCAATGGGAATCAAAATTCCATTGACCAACTTTACCCCCTCTCAAAATCCAAAAAAAAAGAATGCCCCCTAAGAGTGATCATAAGAGCAAACACCTTTATTTCCTTTATTCTGGGGCCAAGTAACACTAGTTCTGAAAACATCTCATCCCAGGTAAACAACAATGTTCATTGGACTAAGCCAGCTTTGGATGCAGTGAAAGTTAATGTTGATAGCGGCTTAAGGTGTGGCTGCCCATGATTGCAATGGTTCTATGTTATTTGTCGGAGCATCACCAATCTCCATTTGTTCTCCTCTTGAGGCTGAAGCTTATGCTTTCCTGGCAGTAAGGGTATCAATGGACCGGTTTTGGATTGGACCCCATCCCGTCCAAAATCAATGCGAACGGATTGAACGGACCAATAAGACATATTGGATTGGACATGGTCCGTCCGTAATAAATTTATATTGGACTGGGTTGGATTAAGCCAATATCTGGTTCATCGATATAAGATAAGAATATAGGTGCCAATGGACCGGGTTTGAGTTGAAACCAATTTAAATCAAAACGAATTTGAACAAATTGGACAACCCAGACATTGAATTGAACCAGTCCAAAATGATCCAAAATATTCATTGGATTGGATTGGACCTGGTCCATTTATAAATGGATTCATATTAGACTGGATCAGATTGGACCAAATCCAATGCAATTGACACCCTTACAGGCAGGACTGTCTTTTGTTTCGGAGTTTCATCTCTCTCCCTTTGTTGTAGAAGGTGATGCTAGCAGTATTGTGGGTTACCTGTTGGAGGATTGCTTTAATCTCCCTTGGCAAATCAAATCAGTTCTTTTCAATTGCAAGAATTTATTAGAACACCTTCCTACCTCAGTTTGCTATTTCCCTGGTCCCTGCTAAAAGTGCAAATAATGTTGCCTATGTTTTAGCTAAAAAAGGCCTTACCTTATCTCAAACTGTTACATAGTGCACGTATGGATGGATTACACGGATTAATAAGACATGCATTGAATTAGACCAGTCTAGACATAATGGTTCAAAATATTTATTGGATTGGATTAGACCTGATTCATCGTAATAGATTTATCAGATTGAATTAATATCTGTTTCATTGATGGAAGATAAAATTACAGGTGTCAAATCAGGTTTGAGTTAGAATCAATCTAAATTAAAACCAATTTGAACAGATTAAACAGTCCAAACATTAAATTGAACTGATCCAAAATGGTCTAAAATATTCATCAGATTGGATTGGACCTGATCCATCTATAATGGACATATTGAACTAGATTGAATTGAACCAAATTCAGTCGAATTGACACCTTAGGTACAGACCAGCGATGCAAGTCATGCCTGCGAGTTGCGGCGCTGTATCTGACTATCTTATGGTCCAATGCACAACGAAACAAACATTACCGACACCAGATAATGAAATTATAATTGTCGTGTAGTTGAATTGCTTTTTCTGAATTTTTGTTTCAACGAGGGCAGGGTCCTTCACATGAGGTGTTTGGTTCACATAAATTCACATTTCTACTTTCTCACTAATATCAGCTTAACAGTAATAATAAATTTACATAAAATATACAGAAAAGTACAGACAGGATCAGTGCAGATTTATGATTTCAACTGTAGAGTTATAAATACTCAAAATGGCATCAATCCACACTCTATGCATCAATGTCCGGTCTGTAAATTGGCATCAATTTCGAACTGGCACCTACCCAACAGTACTTTGGACCTACAAATTCTGACCCTCGGCTGAATTGTCGTTCTCCCAATACATAATATAATACATCATAATCTAAGCTTTATCCCGATTATAATAGTGTTTGGTTCCACTGCATTTATCTGAAAAATGGCTCAGCTGATGTGGTGTCTAACTATCAAAAAACATCAAAAAGCTTTTTTCAACCATTTTTTTTGTTTTTCAAGATAAATACTATACAAAATGTTTATTAAATAAACACCAATAGAACTGAACAGCCCCTATATGAGATCAGCTATATAAAATCCAGTTTCATCATTCCACAAATGCCCCACATGCACATCTCAACATGCACTCCCAAAGTTATCAGTGGGAGATGTTTCCGATTTATGCTGTGGAGCATTTGTGGGGCGTAGATATAAATTCCCCTTTATCAATTACTCAATTCAATTAACAAGGAGAAACAAGGTGACGCTGGTGGTGATGAGACAGTGGAGCCCATATTTGCTGCTCGCCACGCTGTGTGTATCCTGTCATGTGACCAAACACGAGGGGACATGCCAATGTTCAGTACACAAAGGTGTGGGTCTCATGCATATGAAACATTGGCTTATTCATTTGTGATTGGTTACCTAACCAGTTACACAGTGTAGCGCGAGCAGCAGATCCCAATTGCTTTTAATGACCCATGGTCTCTGTTTTTCTTGAATTTTACTTAGTAGGTTCATCAGGTACAAATATTTTGGATTATGTGAAATTCACTTTATGGGAATTTCGCCTATTCGGGCCTTTCTGGTAATTATGTGTAATAAAACATAATAAACAATTGTTGCATCACACTTGTGCTTGGATCTTTTTTTCCCAATTTTTAATGCATAAAATTCAAATCATGCTCACCATTGTTTTTCCTTTTTTTGATGATAGACAAAATGCACAGTGCAGCCATGCCAACACACGGTTGAAAACCTTCTTCATGCCATAGGCTCTAAGCCTTGCCATGCTTCTCAATGGGCACTAACCTCCAAAATTCTTTGTGATTGAAAAGGTTTTTACCAAATAAATAATAATAAGTTGGACAATTCATTTCAAATGGTAGGGAAAATCTATCATAACAACAACAGCAGCAGCAACAACAATAGAAACAATAAAAAGAAGTCATCATCAAGTGACCTTGGTCCTATCTACAAGTAGAACATTGAAAAGTTCTATTGGACAAAACATTACGGCCACAACACATAGTATTAAAGTAGTCAAGTTATGCTCGTAAAATGGGATTAAAGAACGGATTAGTTGAACTTGATAGCTGTGTTACTGGCTGTAGGATCACTCATTATGTCCCACAACAGCCATAAGATTGTTTTTGGTTTGAAAGAAAAGGTAAGGAAAGGAAAGGCCTAAGAGCTGCGTTAGTGGCTGTAGGACCAATCACTATGCCTTTCTCTATGGCTCTACCTCTTCTTTCAAACCAAACACAGACTAAATGCAGAGTGAGAGATTGAGTGGTTGTGGGCAATGTGTACTTTATGGTTGGCACGGCGCGTTATAATTGGTCCCAAAGCCTATAACACAGACATCAAATTAGCTAATCCATTAATTCTTGGTCAGTCATTCAGTGAGTGTTGACCAATGTGAGCGGTTTTGTTTTCTACAACAAGAACAACTGCTACATCGGCAAAAATGTATTACTAGGGAAGGTATTTTATTACAGACTACATTGTAATGGACCATTTGAGTTTGTTATTTGGTTAGCAAGGTCGATAAGACACCTGTACTAGTAATCACCACATGGCACATTTACCACATGTTTCTTTCTTGTATTTCTTGATTCTCGAGAACCTTTTCTTGTATCTATTTAATCTTGAGAAATGAAAATGCTCGATACATTTTTCTCTTATGCATTTTAGATGGTATCAGAGCCAAATTGCTCTATTTTTGCAATTTTTGTTTAAACACATTTGAGCCCTTCGCCTTCGGTTCATTTCTTCAATGGCATCCAACATCGTTACCGGAGAAATGATCGGAACTCCTTCAAATCTGGCGTTTGCATATTATCTTCACCCTTCAGACAACCCTGAAGCTATTCTAGTTTCCTGTCCACTAACTGGAGACAACTATGCAACATGGAGAAGAGCAATGTTGAATGCTCTCAATGCCAGGTTGGATTTGTAGATGAATCAATTTCAAAACCTGAACCAATGAATTACAGTGAATTTCTTGCTTGGTCTAAATCCAACTCCATGGTGATATCTTGGCTCTTTAATGCGTTAACTAGAGATCTACATGAAAGAATTGCCTATATAGAGACAATCAAAGATATTTGGAAGGATTTTGAGGATCGATATTCACAAGGAAATACTCCATGAGTCTTTGAACTGAAGTGAGACTTGTCTCTGCTTCATCAAGAAAATCTGTTAATTGCTATATATTACACAAAACTCAAAAGTCTGTGGGATGCTATCTTTGTATACTTGTCCACTCCAAATTGTTCATGCAGTGGTGCCACCAAAGATATATTGGTTGAGAGAGAAAAGGAACGACTCTACCAATTCCTCTCAGGACTCGGTGAACAATTTAACACAATCAAATCCAATATTCTTACCATGGAACCACTACCGAATGTTAGCAAGGTGTATGCTCTTGTATTACAAGAACAAAAACACCTCTCTTTAAGTGGTAGCAAACCACCAATTGTGGAAAGTGCAGCCTTTTATGTGAGTGGATTTGGATCCATGAATCCACAACAACAGAAAGATCGGCCTTGTCTTCCTTGTGATCATTGTAAAAAGATCGGGCATGTCAAAAAAAATGCTATTAGCTTGTTGGCTATCCATTAGATTGAGAGACCAAAGATAAAACCGACAACAAAAACACTTCCAAGAAACAATTGTCTACCTCCAATTAGGCAACAACAAATACTCCATCAGAATCCCCAATCCATGGCTTAACCGTTGAGCCGTATCACCAACTGGTTAACTTTCTTGATGGTGAGAATCAGACCACCATTGCGATTGTTAATTCAATTGCCAACTGGTTACGGTTTCTGGTTCAGTTAATCTTGTTAGTTCAAGATCCTGGCTCATTGACAGTGGAGCCTCGAATCACATGACTTTCCATGCTGAAGACACCACTGGACTAGATAATCATTACAATCCAGTTCTATTGCCCAATGGTACTCTTTTACGTGTTTATTCTAAACTGCAAGTGCCCTTGAATTCTGATATGACCTTAAGAGGTGTTACACGTACCAAAATTCAAGTGTAACTTAATCTCAGTCAGCAAGTTTACATCAGAATTAAACTGTCAATGTTTTTTCCCACCTTATGCATTTTGCAAGACCAAGCAAGCAAGAAACTGATTGGGGTGGGCATTATGCATGATGGTCTCTACCACTTCTATACTGCACCCTCAACTACTTCAACAATTGTGGCCTTCCATTCTTCCACCACTGTGAATTCTCAGATATGGCATTCAAGATTGGGACAAGCCTCCTATTCACGGCTATCAAAGATACCTAGTTTGAGGGTTGTACCACCATTTAATAAATGTTGTGACACTTGTTTTAGAGCCAAACAAACAAGGATTAGTTTTTTGATTAGCAGTAGTAGCACATATTCTTTGTTTGTAATAATCCATTGTGATATTTGGGGCAGTTATCATACCCCCTCTCACAGTGGTGCTCATTATTTCTTCATTATAGTTGATGATTTTTCTTGAGCCACCTAGGTGTATTTGCTTAAGCACGAGTTCGAAGCCTATTCTTACTTTGTCATGTTTTCGTCTCTTGTGTAAAACTAGTTTCACACTACCACTAAGTGTGTACATTCGGATAATGGTTCAGAATTTTTATCTGGACCAATACTCTCTTACCTACATGAGCATGGGATAGAGCATCAGAGATCTTATGTTGAAACTCCACAACAGAACGGGGTCGTTGAAAGAAAACATAGGCATTTATTGGAGACAGCAAGGGCTCTCAAATTTCAAGCCTATCTACTAATTACATTCCGGGGAGAATGTGTACTCACTGTGGCACACATCATTAATTATTTTCCCACACCTTTATTCTTGGGCAAGACTCACTATGAAATACTCTTCCAAAGGCCACCCAACTATGATCATTTGAAGGTTTTTGGGTGCCTGTGTTATGCCCAAACTCTTTGCTGAGAACGTGACAATTTTGGCTCTCGATCCATTAAATGCATGTTTGTTGGATATCCACATGGCCAAAAGGGTTACAGACTTTACAATCTTGAGACACACCAATTCTTTGTGTTATGTGATGTTATTTTTTTTAAGATCAGTTCCCTCACAATGCAACAACAATGCAAGATGCAAATGGATCAGATTTGGGCCTAGTCATACCATTGGCTATCATAAATATAAACCCAGAACCATTGAAGCACAATTGCACCCAACAATTCACTTCAACCATATTTGAAACTGAGAATACATTGAAGTCCACCTCAGCCACGATTCCTGTTGAATCTAGACCAGATCACAATATTTTTCATACTACCACCACCACCACCATTAACACACGACCATCTAGGACAAGACGCACCCCATCTCATATATCCAAATTTGTTTGTCCTACCACTTGATATACCATATCCAATTATTCCTCCAAAAGTCCAAACATCCCATTTGAGCCCACCAATTACTCTCAAGCCCAAAAACACTCTTGTTGGAGAGAGGCGATGCAAACTGAACTAAATGCTCTTCAAGCTACCAACACTTGGACCCTTACAACATTATCCCCCCGACAAGAAGGCTATTGGGAGCAAATGGGTATACAAAACCAAATTGAAACTTGTTTGTTCAATTGAATGATTCAAAGCTCGTTTAGTCGCCAAAGGGTACACTCAAGTTGAAGAAATTGACTATAGTGAAACTTATGCTCTGGTTGCAAAGCTAGTGACAATCTGTACTTGCATTAGTTGCGACTCGAAAATGGGAAGCCCATCAAATGGACGTGAATAATGCCTTTTTGCATGGTGAACTCCATGAAGAGGTTTACATGACACAACCCTTAGGTCTTCTCAACTCCACTGACCCATGTGTGTGTCACCTTAATAAGTCTATCTATGGAATCAAACAAGCCTCTCGAAATTGGTTTCATGCAATAGCACAGGCCCTCAAACAGCAGGGATTCACTCAGTCTACAACTGATACCACTCTCTTTACATCCTTTAGTCACAACTCAGCTCTTACTATTTTGTCTTATGTTTATGACTTATTTATCATAGGTAGTGATCCTACTCAAATTGCAGCGCTAAAGCAATATCTCCAAAACTGTTTCCCAATTAAGGACCTTGGCTCACTAAAATATTTTTTGGGCATCAAAGTCTCAAGAATGGATGATGGCTTCTTCCTATGTTAGGAAAAATATACACTTAACATACTCCAAGATGCAGGGATGTTGGCCTATAAGTCTTGTCCCTTCTCGAATGAGTAACAACATCTTCTTGAAACAGATGCAGGCCCACCCATTGATAATCCATAATGCTATAGATGATTGGTTGGAAGGCTCATCTATTTGACCTTTACTCAGCCAGAAATAACATACGACGTACATATTTTAAGTCAATTCATGTGCAAATTATGTCAGCAACATATGGATGTAGCTTTTAGGGTCCTTTGCCATTTGAAGTCATGTCCAAATCAAGGAATTCGTCTCTCTACCAACAATGATCTGGTTTTGCGGGTCTACTACGAATCTGATTGGGTAGGGTGTCTATTTACCTGACGATCCACTACAAGCTATTTCATCACTCTTGGCCATTCTCCCTTGTCATGGAAATCCAAGAAGCAATATACAGTATTCCACTCCTCAGCTGAAGCCGAGTACCATTCCATGGAAGTTGTCATCAGTGAACTTTTGTGGCTTTGTCGTCTTTTTAGAGACTAGGGCCTACAACATTCTCAACCCATGGAATTGTACTACGATAATAAGGCAGCACTCCACATAGCAACAAATTCAGAATTTCATGAGCATACCAAGCACATAGAAATTGATTGCCACTTCATCAGACATCATCTTCAATCATGAACTATTGTCACTTCCCACGTTCCTACAAAGAGCCAACTAGCCAACATATTCACTAAGGCTTTGGGCAAGGATCAATTCATTGCAACACTATCCAAGTTGGGCATTATTTGTAGTCATGCTCCAACTTGAGGGGGCATATTACAGTTTGTACTGTAACAAACTATTTGAGTTTGTTATTCGGTTAATAGGGACGGTAGGACACCTTTACCAATAATCATCACGTGGCACATTTACCACGTGTTTCTTGATTGCATTTCTTGATTCTCGAGAACCTTCTCTTATATTTATTTAAATTGGAGAAATGAAAATGCTCAATACATTTTTCTCTTTTGCATTTTAGATATTATGTGTTAATAAGTGGGGAAGCAGTTGTTATCACTTGCCCAACTCATTAAGAAGCTCAACTCCCTAAGCATTTCCTTTTAAATTTGGTTTCCATTTATCAAGCTATGGATTTCACATTAAAGAAAAGGAGGAAAATGGGCAACTTAGGTTTGGGCTTTGTTTGGTTCAAGGGTGAAAAAAATGGATTTGGGGAATGATTATTATTATTTTTTGGGTACCATGGCTGAGGGGAGGGAAGATTTATAATTCTCTCGATTACATTAGCTGAGTTTAGAAATTAAACTATGGTTTTAAGCTTCAATGTCTTAATTTGAGGCGAAGGCCCTTGTCAAGTGAGGTGACACTTCATGCGTCAAAGTATGATATCATAAGAGGTGTAAATAGGGGTGTAATCGAGTCAAATTGAGTCAAGTTTTGGCTCGAGTTTAAACATGATTAAAAAACTTAGAACTTGAAATTTGACCCCTGCTCAATCGAATTTTGAGTTTCATACTCAAACTCAATTCAAGTTGATAATCTTCAAGACAAATTTGAATATTTAACGAACCGAGCCCAAATAACTCTTGAACTTGGTCACCTCAAAAGTTGTTTGTGTTTGGTTTGATAATCTTCAAGGAAAATTCAAATATTTAATGAACTGAGCCCAAATAACTCATGAATTCTCTCACCTCAAAAGTTGTTTGTGCTTGGCTTGATAGAAAGTATGCACTAAAATTATCACTAAATTCTAGAGTGTGTCTATTTAGACTTGATTTAAACATGTAAATTAACCTAGTCATTTGAATTTCCTAAGGCCCTGTTCGCTTTTTGGTAAATTACTTACCTAGGTAAGTGTTTCATGGGAAAGACTTACCCGGATAAGTGCATTTACCCATGTTCTTTTATTTTCCAAGTAAATAAGGCAATGACTATTTTAGCCATAAAAATCTATTATTAAAATGGTCATTTTGTCCCATTCAAGTATTGGCAACTTTCCCCAAGTGGAAAAGTTATTTACCCACCTAGGAGATGGGTATTATTTACTCGGGTAAGTGATACCCAAGAAAATAAACTTTCCCTAATCCCTACATAAATCTGAAAAAAATAACATAAATTTCTTGGTTCGCACGATGTGGATGAGAAAATAGATAGGAATATTCAAATATTCCTATTTTCTCATGTTTGTTTCAAGAGATATGATGTGATGAGATGGGATTAGTATCTCAAAATAAGGGATGCGAGGTCTCACCAAATAGGTGCAACCTCGGTGAGAAACTAAAGTTGCGCGACGAGTGTGCGAAAATTATGTCGAGGGTGGACCATTATTATCTCCCGCCTTTGCAATGGTTCAAACTCTGACCACCTTACCTTTCACCTCCGGCGAGCTTTACGGCCTCCAGTAAGTACCCACATCCCATTTCATGCTATTTGGTGTTTTATTCCACCAAAAATACCCTTCTCTTCCTCCATCAACTTCGATCTTAGATCTCAAACAACAAGCAGACAGGATATTGTCTTCATCTTCTCCAACAAAGGTAACCTTGTCTTTGTCTTCTCATATGGCAAGGAGACATGATTCTATTTCACACATCGTTCATGTTTTTTTTTTTTGCATTTTTTTATCAAGAATGATTTTCCTTCCATGTGTTTTAGGTGCTTAGTGGACAAGGAGCACGGGTTCATCTCTGGAGAATGGAGTTCTCATCCTCATCTTCTACGGAGGTTTGTTTTCATACTCATCTTCTTCCTATATCTTCTCCATTTGCTAACCCTTTGCTATTGGGTTGCCAGATCTAAAACCCTTTTATTTTATTTTTGTTGTCATAAACCCTTATTCATTGTATAAATCTACTAAACCGAAAGTATTTTGTTATAGATCTAACATGAATTTAATTTTTTCATGATTTATTTGCCCTAACCAAGGTTCAATATATCGCAATGTATTGGTTCATATCGGTCGATACATATCGTTTTGACAAAAACTCGATACACAGAACATGTATAAATCTTTTGTTTTGTTTCTTTTCATATGTATCGGCCGATTAATTTCATTAATCCATATTTAATACCGAATCTCTCATTAATGTCATTTATTTAAGTCTAATTTCTCTTTCATTAATTAGTCAATTACTCCAAGACAAATTTAAATTTAAATTTGAATTTTACCGCCTAATTCAAATTCTCTCATTAATTTCTTTAATTAATGATCCTCTCTCATTAATTTCGTTTTGTTAGTGTAAAAACTTTAACTTTTAGGTATTGCAGGAATCAAACCCTGGTCACTTCATTTTAACAAACACAAGTTCGCCAATGAGCCACACATATTTATTTGTTATGATTATGTGTATTTTTTATTTTAAGTAAATTTTCACTTTTCTTAACGAGTGACAAGTGTTTATTAATAAATGTTAAAATTAATTTTTAAAATTTATATACTAATAAATATTAAGAATAATTATATTGGTTTTTGAAAATTGACATTCACATTTTAGTTTTTTTTGTTTATTTTACATTTTAGTTATTCCATCATTTTTCAACGTTTATTAATTGTGCATTTCCGATACTTTGAACCTTAGTCATAACAGCATAAACTTCTCTTAAAGATCTGCTCTTGAATCTACCAACTCCCATCAACAAGCGCTAGAAGCAGATTCTGTAAGATAGTGGGTCTCAGCAAACAAACATAATGACAAAAAGTAAAAAAATAAAATTTTTCTTACTCACCAAACGGACAATCCAGGTACGAGTATTTAGTCATCAAACAGCAATGCCCTCTCAGGTGGCCGCAGTATGACCACTAGGAAGGCCCTACATTTGCTTTTGGACATCTATGGGTGGGTCCCATTTACCGCGTATTTGACCATCCCTTTCATGTACCCAGCAATTTTGACCATTGAAATGAAAAAGACCCACATTTAAATGTTTGATATACGTTGTCTTGGGGGGTCCACATTTAGATGTTTGACATTTATAGTCTTCATCTAACCAATTCTTGCATATTGGCGTATGTACAGCTGACTCAATTATGAAGGTACCAAAGATAAGTTATATACACACGGGAAAGATACAATACGCAATGGCTTACTGGAATCCAAACTGCCGATGTTGATCCTCATCTTTTGAATGCCCAAAATGTTAAACCACTGACTACCGTCCATATGTCCGAAACCGACCTTCCCATGATGGGTTTCTTATTTAATTACATCAACAAATCAAATCATGATGCTGATCTTTTGTATAAACTTGTCCAAATATTGATACATCAGCATAAACAATATATTTTTTGACAAACACTCCCTAATTCACCTTCCACAGGAACCGTTTAAAACAAGTGGAAAATAAAGGGTGGGGGTTCAGGTTTTTTGTTCCAAACTTCCAACCATGGTTTTTAAAAACGAACCGGAAATAGAACCGGTCAGGGGACCGGTTTCCGGTTAAACGGTTCAACCATCTGGGTTGAATGGTTCAACCCGTGATGTCATAAATAAATTAAAAATAAAAAATAGTATAAAATTAAATAAAAAACAAAAAAATACAGAAAATAAAACTATCTAAATAAAAAATAATACAGTACAAAATACATAAAATATATAAAAATAAAATACAAAAAAATTATAAAAAATACAGAAGAAACACAAAAAAGAACAAAAAAAATTAGAAAAATAAAACAAAAAATTGCATAAAATATAGAAAAAACAACTCTAGAATGTTAAGTCCTAAAATGCAAAAATCCTTGACATAAAATCAAGATTCACAGAGATAGATTCCCCTAGCACCAAAATAAAAGGGGAGAAATATGAGCATTCACCCTAGAATGTTAGATTGCTATGCAACCAAGATTGATCTGTAAAAGACTTCAATACACATTAATTTTACCTAATTGATCAGAAAAATTACATTAATATTTGCCTGGAAGTGCTGCAAACTCGCCTGCCGTAAAGCCTGGAAGTGCTACAAATTGCAAAAAACGCTAGTCATTGCCGGTCGCCGTTAATCGTGGTCAGTCGGTGTGTGTCGCCGTCAAACGCCGGAGGTGCTGGCCACCGCAGGTGGTCAGTTGGGTGTGAGGGATGGCCGTCGCTGCAAACTCACTTGCTACAAATCACAAAAAACACTGGTCGCCGCTACAAACTCGTCGTCGCCGGTCGCTGTTAATCACCCTCGATCGGTGTGTATCACCGTCGAATGCCGGAGGTACTGGTCGCCGCAGGTGGTCGGTTGGGTGTGAGGGCTGAGAGGAGGGAAGAACGAAAATGGGGTTCTAACCCTACATTCGATTAATTGATTTGGGATGGGGATATTAAAGGAATTTTATTTTTTGTTTTTTTTTTATTTAAAACATTGAAAATAAAAAAGAGAACCCGTGAACCGCTATCCAGGTCGAACGGTTTAACGGTTTGACTGCCCGAGTTAGTGGTTTTTTTACTTTTTCAACGTTTTTTAAAGATTTTCGATTTTTAGTGTAACCGAGCCTAGGGGCCTGACCGGTTACCGGTTTTTCCAGTCCGACCGTCCGACCCGGTCCGGTTTTGAAAACCATGCTTCCAACAACTTTCATCTGTCTGGTAATTTCTACCCCATCTGGCTGGTATCCCAGTAGAGAGGATTTTTCCCTTAAAAACAGACTTTGGGGTGGAGATGGGTTTTGGGATTTTATAATCTGTATGCATACGGGTAGGGTATCAGAATTAGGTTAAATACAACTCTCTTTGACCCACATCTAATTGAAAGGCATATGAACTTATGTACTAGGTGTTGAATGTAACAATATTCCAAATTTTATATGAATTATAATTGATATTTTATGTGTTTTTTACATGTTTAATCAAATAAATGGAAATTTTTTATGTTTGTCCATGTTATTTTATTTTCTTATTAATTATATATAATAGGAAATTAGATGTAGGTTTTAAATCCAATCCGCCAATCCAACCCATCTGACCCACAAATGTGGGGAGGGTAGGGTCCGTAAGGGTTTTAGATTTTTCATATGCAATGAGGATTTGGATTCTAAAAATCAATCCCGCTGTAGGCTTTGGAGAGCTATGGGTTGGGAGGTTGGTAAGGTCTAGAATTTACAAAGCCCTCCCTAAACCCGTCCCATTGCCATCCCTACCCCCTATAAGAAAATCCTGCATACACTGTGAAAGCATGACAACCCCATCATACAATGGGAGCATTTCCTTGTGAGTTTAACATAAATGTACAATATGCGATTGGATGCTGCGAGAATAGTTTTTTCTTGGAAGAGATCTGGGCTCGGTTAATTTTTTTTGAAAGAAGCCCGTAGGCAGAATTCTATTAGCTCGATGAAGAGTCCCTTTCAACAGTATTACATAAAAAATCTGGAATAATAGACCACGTGAAAGGTCGAGACAAAGATAATCCTCGTCTGGCAATTACAATTACATGAGCAGCACCATTTGCCGTCCGTCGCACACAATTCACCGAGCAAGAATGAAGGGTAGATAAAATGCTCTTACAGGCAGTAATGATGTGGATCAACTGCCACGGCGGATGGAGATCTTCCACCAACATGAGTTTGAAAATACTGAAAGCATCACCTTCAATAATAACAGAGGATAAACGAAGCTCTTCAGACCATGATAAAGAGCCAAAGCTTCAGCCACAATAGAACTGTTACAGTTAATAGGCAAAGCTCTTGCAAGAAGAAAATTACCATTATGATCCCGAATGACCAGTCCAACAGAACCCACACCATGTTTTAGCAGCAGGTTTTGACCACACTTCCACCAATCCATGGACCATGATTGTCGAAGTTGCAGAAGGCATGGGATCCAAAAGACGTAAGCACCAATCAATTTCAGCATGAGCCTTGTGTATAACAACAGTAGTATGGAGTGCATGTGATATGAGAATCTCTAAGCGCATTTTTTGAGGAAAAAAAAAAAACTCCTGAACCCATCCCCTTTTACATTTTCACTCATTTTGAGAGGTTATTATATGGAAATCAATACAAATGGTGGAAAGTTGATCAAGTATAAAGTGGTTGCAAATTATATGGGGGTGTTTTAGTAATATGCAAAATAGAGGATGGGCTTTAGTTAATATGTGAAACCATAGGGAGTTTATAAGTTAATGGCCCAAAAAAATAGACTTGTATGCCCATCTTTAATTGAAAATTTGGATTAGATTCACTTAATGGTTTTCTTAGGTACATCACACTTCATTGGAGGTCACATGCAACTACAATCACAGGAAATATTTTCTCTCTAATCAATAATTAAGCCTTGATGACTTAATCTGGACTATTTAATTCGGTGACAACAGTAGATGTGATATTCCCTTGTTCATACTTATTACAAATAAATAATATTTTAATATATTTATCCTTTTTTTCCTCTTTCATTTACACATGGTTTAAAGTATTGATACACCTAATATGCAGGAACAAGCGTATTGATACTTCATAATTTTTTTTAGTTCTTTTCAAAATTGTTTCAAGGGGTTGGTTTTAGGCTTGCCTAACTCCTAAAAGTGGACAAATTTCGAAACACCCCTTATTTAAAGCTTTGGGAAGCTATCGATACAATATGATATGCCTGATATAGGGTGTAGTGTATTGAAATTTTGAACCTTGCATTTACAAAGTGAGATATGTCGACCCTATGTGTTTTGATTATAAAAAATCATTGAGAGTACTAATCAATATTGTTAAGTGTGCAGTTGTTTCAATTAACTCTTATTAAGTTAAAATAATTGAAAAACTACTATGAAGAATCAAGCTTGGAATGAAATGCATTAGGTAGATGTCAAACAATTAAGTGATTCTTCAAAGAAGATGATTGCTACCAAGAGATGAAAGGAAAGAAGCATTAAATTCTAATGCTTTGAAGTGTGTCTTGTCTTAAGATTTGATGTAAATCATTTGCATGATATGCACTCAATGGGCTTAAATGTGACTAGACTTGGTTGATCTAACCTTAGAGATTAATGACTAGAATTATGTTTGGTTCTTAGATGTTCATAGAATCTTATTTAGAATTAAATGTGAAAGATCTAAGTTTAGAAACCTAAGAAAGTGTTTTCGAACCTTTGGAATCAAAATCTCAAAGCTTCTATGTTTAAGAGTTGTCAGTACTCAACTACCTCCGGAGCTATAGCCGACTAACCTTGATAGTAGAGACTTTGTCGCTTAATTGTCAATTACTTGTGACAATTAAGACTAGTGTCACTTGAACACTACTCAATAGTCAACTATATCTCACAGCTAAGATTGGATAATTGCTAAGAATTGGTTATCAGGAGGAAGTAGTTGACTACCAAAGAAAAGAGATTTCTCCTTGCACATAGTAGTCGACTACAAGCTCATGCTGTCGACTATTTAGTGAAAAAGCTGATCATTTGAAGGCATAATAATTATTTCCTCTTCTGGTAAGCTTTCATGCTAGTTGGGAACTTGCTTTGAACATTTCCAAGTATGGTTTAATCCTTCCCAAATGAATTTAGAATGGTTACATGCTCTCTACCATTATAAATCAGTAATTCTGGATTGAAAACATGAAAAGCTTAATCAATAAAAATCTACTAAGTAAAAAGAGAGCATATTGTGTATAAGAGAGTTTTAGAAAGAAGAGATTTCTTAGCTTAATCAATTTTTACTATTAATAAAAATTGAGTAGCCTTTAGGCTCATTTGTCTCTCATTGAGATTTCTTAAATCTCTTTAAGTGTTTGACCCTATAGTATTGTACATCTTGCATCTAATATGGTTTGTTTACATTTGTTTCTATTATCCTATTAAGAGGAATTTATTGCATTTATGCTTTTATATTATTAGTATTTGGTTGTATCAATGTGTTCCAAGTTTGAACACCATTATAGGTCTATTGGCACCCACAAGCTCAACTGCTAATGTTTGGTTGACACCCCGAAGTTCAATCACTTATGTCTTGTCAACACCCGTAAATCTAACTTGTTGATCCTATGTGTTTTGATGATAACAAATTCATTGAAAATACTAATGATGTATTTAAGTGTGCAACAATCTTTAGTAACTTTCTTTGTGTTAAAAGAGTATTAAAACCAAAATGCTATATAAAAGATGAAGTAGAAGTACTATTGAGTTGGTTGTCTATGCTTCAAATAACATCTATACCATCATCACCATCTCTCTAGCTAAGGAAGTTCCAAGCAATTCAAGCATTAAGGATACTAATGGACTTAATGGTTTTAGAGTTGCTTAAAGAAGATCTGCTACAATACCACATGAAGGAGAAAACTACATCAAATTGTACTTAAATTGTATTTATCTTTTTAGGATCTTGATGTAATCAGTTGTATGATACACTCTATAGATGCTCAACAAGACTAAATTCAAGAAATCAACTTCAAAAACCATCAACTATAATGGGTTTGGTTCCTAAGCTTTCTTGAGCATAAAGAAGAATTAAAAATCAAGAAACTACTTGTTGAAAGCCAATGGATGAGTTTTCAAACCTTTAGACAGAAATCTCCAAGGTTTCTATTGTGAAGATTAATCAACTACCCTAGAAAGATGTTTCGACTAATTGTAATAGTCGAGGCATGCAAAATGCCCTATTTAAGAAGATGTGTCAATTACCTAGAAAAGTATAGTCAATTACCCTAGATAGATTGAGTTCAAACTTTACTCGTTCACTGATATAGAGGAACAGGTTGACTAGGAGAGATAAAAATTCCTCCCTTTGTCAGTGGTTGACTAACATGATTGATAGTTGACTACTTTGAAGAAAAATGACCATTTGAAGGCTCTAATGACTACTACCATCTTTGAAAAGCTTTCTAACAAGTTGGAGGAAATTTGAATCATTACTAGAGAGAGAGAAAATCTCTCCAATGGCTAAAAAATGTCACTTTCTCTCAAATCCTCTATAAATAGGGGAGCTCAACTTAATTAAAAAAAAGGAAGAGATTTAAATAAATACTTGTGAAAAATAACCTGTGCATTTCTTATACATGTTGTATATAATTGTTTTTTAGAGAGAGCAAGTCATATTAAAGTCATTTTGAAGAAGAGATCCTTATGCTTCAATAATGTTAAAGGTAAGCAAAGTTGAGAAGCTTTTGTGCTTGTATAGTCTCACCCATCTATTGGAATCTTCTTCTCTGAGCTAAGCATTTGTGATTAGTGAGAACTCTAGAAACTGAAATAGTTTGTGCTTGTATTGTATATATCTACCTACTTAGGGGTTTTCACTTGTTTTTCCTGTGCTAAAGAAAAAAAAGAATATTTGAGCAGGTAAGGGTTCAATTTGCTAAACACCATCAAGGTCTTGTAGTCACCTATGTTAAGCCTAATTTCAAGGTAGACACTTAGAAGTCCTGTTGGTTCGGGTTGGGTTGGCACTTGTGAAGTCCAACCGGTTTAGGTATTATAGGCAACCCAAAAGTCCTGTTGGTTGTAAAGGCTTGATTGGCATCCAAGAAGTCGTGTTTGTTAGTCAAAATTCTTAGTGGTGGTCTGAATTAGAAGATGTAAGCAAGATGGGCTGAACCTCTATAAAAATCTCATGTGACGTGTTCATTTCATTTCTTTCAAGTTGAGTTTGTGAGATCTTGCATACATTTATTTTTTGTTTTGTTTTTTTCATTGTTTGGATCTGCAAGATACAAGACCAATTCGTGTAGTTACTAAGTTCTAGCATCATTAACTCTACTAAATGCACTAACTTTACATTAATTGCTTTACATTTTTATTGTAGTTTTTCTTTGTTGCTCATTTATTATTCAATAGTATTTGCATTTCAACAATTAATTTATCCTTGAGATTCCGTTAGCAATTGATCATTCTTTGAATCTCAAGTTGATTACTTTTGGATAGTTATCCTCCTCAGCTATCATATTGTAGCAAGTCCAATTCTCTGCTACTATTTGTGGTTGATCCTTTCTCTCTAGCTGCTCAGGCACACAGCACATAGTGCAACTTTCATTTACATTTACCATTCATTTATTTTCAATTATTCCTTTACTTTTCTATAATTATTTATTTTAACTATTTATATTCATTTGTTTTACTCTAGAACCACTAACCTGATAGCATGTTGCAATTCTTAGTTGGCATAGCTACCTTGTGGTTGCTATCATCTTCTTATTATCAATGTTCTAAAAACTAACTTGGAGTCGGAGCCATTTTTTCCTCCAGATCACGAGTCACTGGTTCAACCATCTAGGTTGAATAGGTTAGACTATGCCACGCCAGTGTTTTGTAATTTAAGTATATGTATAGTTTTATACATACAAATGTATATTTGTGTACATATATTTTATCTATAAATAATGTATAGTTATATATATGTAATATATGCATTTTTTTATGTTTAATTCATATTTTTGAATTCAGTTTTTAAAATTTTATTTGTAAAAAATTATCAAAAAATTGTGACTTTAGGCCAAAAAAAGTTTTTTTTTGTGAAAATAAAGGGGAAAAGTGCCTACAAGTTTAGTGTATATGTACAAAGTTGCTCAAAATCAATAAAAAAAAAAATCACCCCCAAACATAGGAACACAAGGTTATAGCATCCAAAAGTTTGCATATACGTTTATATATATACAACCTATGGCTCTGTCACTGAGTTGAACGGATCAATGGTTCAACTAGTCGGGTTGGATGGTTTTTCACCTATTCAATGGTTTTTGACAAAACTCTAGGTTTTACTAGAACCGAACCCAGAATCATGTCCGAGTGACAGTTCAAATGGTGCAACCAGGTGGGTCAATAGCTGGTTGAAAACACTATGCAATCTTTAATATTATTATCGTTCTTATTTGTTGACTACAAACCCCTTCAACTTTTGCTATCATATTGTTTGTTTGTTTTTTTGTAGTTGTAGATTTCTAGTTTAACAGTTAGGTTAATTTAAGAGTAACATCTTAATTAATTGTTGAACAAAATTAACCAAGCTTAATCTTTTGTTGCATCTTGATCTTCATTGTCAAAAAGGTTTAGCTTCAGTTTGAGGGGAAGTGTTTTGAGAGCCAAAAGAGTTCAGTTTGAATTTAAAGATAATTCATAAAAGCTCTACTCAACTCACTCCCTCCTTGGGTAAGGCGATCAGTCTCAATATAACTGTTGTAAGGTCTGATAGGCACCTAGAAGTCCAAAGAGAGGACACAGGCTTGGGTTTTTTGGGCCCCCAAAAATGCAATTGTTTAGTGGAAATTCTGAAGAGATTGCTTAAAGAGAGGACACAGGCTTGGGTTTATCCAAACCTCTATAAATTAGAATCTCTGTATTACTTTCTTGCATTACTTATTTATTTAACTCAGTTAATTTATTCTATTATTTACATGATTACATCACATCTGTATAGCATACACAACCTCCCATTCTATTAAATTTTGCATTGACAAGTTTTAATTTAGAAGGCCTTACTTGAGGAAAATCATTTAGAACCTAATTTACCACCTTCTTCTTAGGTTTGATTATCTGAGCAACAAGATAGATTGATGAGGAGATGAAACCTCTGAACCCGATCTAAACAGATCTGATGTAGATGTCATAATATTGTCAAATATAAGGTTTGTGTTTTTGAACCGACCCATTTCAGAAAATGGTTTTGGCTATGGATGCAACTTGAACCAGGTTAATCTGAATCCATTCCAAATCCAACCCGAAAAAACCTAGGCTGGGAGGAAGCCAGGCTATGAATAGAGTTGAAAATATAAACCTGACTTGACTTCAATTTGGGTTATTAGGTTAAGTTTGAAAGTTCATGCAATTCCATCTGACCCAAACCTTTTATGTCTATCAGTCTATGCATACTTAATTATATATATTTGAAAGTATTTAATATTTATATGCCTCAACAACTTTAAAGTTAGGTTAATCTTTTTTTTTTTAGTATCAATGAAATTATGAAATACTATTGAAACTAGTCGGCCTTAATTATCTAATTAGTAAATTGGTCAAATCCGAACCGAAACTGACGTCTTCATTGAGCCGGATCAGGGTTGAGGGAATTAAGGGTTGGATTTGCCCCTTAGGCTTAGTTTGGAAGGAGTACAAATGTAAATATGTAAAGTGCAAAGCCTTATATTTTGCATTATTTTATATGTATTTGTACTATACATATTTGCATTTATATTCTTTCCAAACTAAACCTTAAAAAAATAAAATAAAACAACACAAAACTTGGGTTGAATTAGGATTGACTTCAACCTGACTTAGCCCAGTCCAATTTGCACCTAGGTTTTGGCATTTGAACCAAACTAAGTAAATGGTTATGATATGAGCATTTCTCAACCTAATTGAAAGTTGATCAAGTCCCCAAACTATACAAGTAAATGGTTATGATATGAACATATCTCAACTCTCCTCTTTCTCCATCTTCGTCGTCACATTGTTATTCAAATTATGGGAATCAGTGATAACATTTTAGTTTACTATTTCAAGCTTAAGTTGAGGATATTTATAGGATAGGAGGAGTCCGGAAAGTAAGTGAGTGATTACTCGGTGTGTTCATTGAGTGTGCCTACCTGATCCAGGTCCAGCTAAAAATGTAGTTTCATAATCTTTTGTTAAAGATTGAACCATTGAATCTTTTACTTGTTTATTACTTGTTCATTATTTGTTTCAATCAAATAATTAGAAATTTTGATATGTATTCATATTATTTTACTCGTTTATTACTTGTATATAAAAGGAAATAATAAGAAATTAGAAGTGGGTTTTGGACCCAACCTGCTTCACCCTCAAATGCAAGGAGGATTTGCATTTTCATAAGTGAGAAGGATTAGGATTCTGAAAATCCAATCCGCTATGGGTTTAAGTACTATTCAGCGGCATCCGTTCATGATTCATTTTAGCATTTAATTTGGTTTAATTTGGTCTACACCCGGTTTACTAATATATATATATATATATATATATATATATATATATATATATATATACACACAATTTTTCCAAATACCTACTTATGCACAAGGTTCAAAGTATCAATATATATTGAACAGGTGGCAACTTTAAATAACAATAATAGGTAAGTATCATTGGTGGCCTAATGGGCATTAACTATACAAGAATATATCGATAGTAAAAAGTGCTCTATCCTATTAATGCACAAGATTGGATTAGCTGAGCCCAATAGCAACAGGCTGTAGAATGTTTCACTGCTTACGTAAGTCATAGCAGGAAATTATAATTGATTCCACAGCTCGCTACACAGCCATCGCGTTCAGCTAATCCAAATTATTGATGAGAAATGTTTATATCAAGAAAAATGTGGTTGCAAAGCCAATAGAAAGGGTCTTATGTTTCTTTGTCGCTCTTTGTTCTCTCACAAGTCACAACACGTATCCTTTGGAAATGTGGGTCTTGAGTTGGGTTTCAAAAAGATAGTATGTTGATGGCATTGGAATAGAAATTGTTAAATACATCATACGATTTTTGTTTAGATCCTCTTGTTCCCAAACCCTAACATGGAACCTTCATCTATCAGAAAAATAATAATAATAATAATAATAATAATAATAATAATAATAATAATAATAATAATAATAATAATAATAATAATAATAAAGTAGAAAACTTATGGAGGGTAGCTAGGTGGAAGTAACAAATGAGTGTGTTGATCCAAGTGCATATACAATCGAACGGCTGAAGTCTTTGGCAGTTTTACCTGCATGCAAATAGAATGAGAGCAATTTCACAATATCGGACCCGAGACACCAACCTCTCAAACAATATGTAAGAGAGAGTAGCTTAATCTGATTAGAACTAAAACTGAGAGGATAATTTTCCTTTCTCAGTAAAGGGCTTTTCTCATTGTGTTTGAAGCACTTGGGAGAGATCCCTTAAATAGTTGCTCCTCCAACGTTAAGTTCCTTGACATTAGGAACAACATTTACCAGAATAACCAATTGAGATAAGCATTAGAATTTATACTCCATCAGATTTGAGACAAATGATGGATGAGGGGAGCTCTTACTCGTAACCCTTCTACTGATGAGAGAGAGAGGCCATCACTGCTCTTTGAAGGTCGCGAGTTCGATCTAGATCTTGTAGATGGTTCCAAAAAAAAGGAGAGAGGGTGAAGCTTCAGTAGTTCTTCAAGCAGCATTCGAGCAGCAGGTTTGCTTGAGAAAATTTGGAATGAGAGTGCAGGATCGAAGCCGAGGGTTCCGTTGTCTCGAAGTTGCCGGAGCCGCTGGAGATGGACAGTCGAACAGGGGATTCACAGTCCCCCAGTGATGCTTTAGAACAGGGTTTTCGAAGACGAAACCCTCGTTGTCGTTCTGTCCTTGTTGTGAAGATTGCACAGACGGGAGGAAGCGAGCTTATGGGAGAGATGCGCAGATGGGAGCAACGAGCAGAGAGGCAGAGATGTAGAGAGGAAACCCTCGAAGTGGGTTTTGTTTTCTCTCTCCTCTCCTTCGGATCTTAAAAGATGAGACACGATTTGGTGAAGCGCGACTATGCTTTGAACACTATACCATTCGTTGTTGTGCTCTGATACCAGTGTTGATCCAAGTGCATGTACAATCGAACGGCTGAAGTCTCTGGCGGTTTTACCTGCATGCAAATAGAATGAGAGCAGCTTCACAGTATCGGACCCGAGACACCAACCTCTCAAACAATATGTAAGAGAGAGTAGCTTAATCTGATTAGAGCTAAAGCTGAGAGGATAATTTTCCTTTCTCAGTAAAGGGCTTTTCTCATTGTGTTGAAGCACTTGGGAGAGATCCCTTAAATAGTTGCTCCTCCAACGTTAAGTTCCTTGACATTAAGAACAATAGTTACTAGAATAACCAATTGAGATAAGCATTAGAATTTATGCTCCATCAGATTTGAGACAAGTGTCTCAAGTTGACCAAGGATCTAACCACTTGGTCACCCAGTCTACACTGGGTCAAATGGATATCCATTGACCCAATAAGAGTTGGAATATGGATCCAAATAATCCAACAACATTGGTATCTCCATGCATAAAAATGTTTTCAAATAAACAATCAAATAAATTTGTTTTTATAGAAAATAAATAAATAGGTAATTATTTAAAATGAATGATTGTGTGTGAGAGTGTTGCATGGAGACAGCCATCAACCATCAACATGTGGCTTATCACATGGCCATTGGATATTCCAACATGTTGAGGATTAAACGAGGGCCTATGGCCACTCTACCATCAGAGTGGACTGGACTTTGGTAGTTCGGAACAATCACTATGTGGACGCATTTTCCTTGCAATGAGAAACACACAATATGAGCATTCAACAATGAGAACATGATCCCTTGATTATACAGCATTTGCCGAGTGTATGTTGTGGTTGTTTCTAATTTCTTCTTTATACAGTATATATATATATACCATATATTAATTAGTCTGTTTGGCAAACCATTTTGGGAGATTTTTCAAAAAGATAACATTTAGGGCTGTTTGGATAGACTTTTAGTTTTGAACTTTTGGAAATACAAAATTACAAAGTATATAAAATACTTTTATTTTGGTATTTTTGTTTTAAAAACCGTTTAGGTCAAAAATTTTGAAAAATATGTTTTTCAAAACAGAAGTACCATTTTTTGTTTAGCAAAAGTACATCCATTCATGCTTCCGGTGATAGTTTCCAGTGGTTTGGCGATCTGAGACCGGCGACAACGATCCAATTCCAACAGTGGAGAGCAAAGGTAGGATCGAGAGTTTTACCGGAAGGTAGTCAGACATGACCACCCGTTTGCATGAAAACAGAAGCACTATTTCACCAAAAGCATGAAGTATCTAAAGCCGATTTCGTGCTTTTGACAGTTTTTATACTTTTAAAATGTATGAAAGTAAAAGCATAAAGTATACAATATCTCGTACTTTTATGTATGAAAGTACTTTATAAAAATCTATCCAAACAAGGCCTAAAATCTTTTGCTTAACAGCCCAATAAACCACCATAGACCAAGATAGCTACCAAATGGCGTTGATCTTTAAAAACAAAACACCAAGGGCTCAATGCATTTTTTGGTCTTTTGGATTGTTGGAAAATAATTTTAAAAAGAGTTGCCAAATGAGACCGATTCCCGAATAGAAAGATATCTAACTTTTTGGTAAATTAGATCAAATCAATAAATGACTTTAATTACTAGTGACCAATTAAAACAACTTTTTGAGTCATCAATTTCACTTTGACCCATTAGGAAACGTATCAATCAAGGTCTTCCTTGTTCAACAAAGGAGAGTGGAAAGCAAGAACAAGAAAGGTAGCGTGGCTGACTGGCCGTGGCCAAAAAGTTTTAAGTCAACTTTATGTATCTATCTAAATGTCCTATTTTAAGGGCTGGATTCCATCCCTTTTTCTTTCCAGAAGAGTTATGACGGAAGCCTGACTTCATTAATGTGCATTATGTCATCATGTGGCTAACAAGCATGACAAGTGAGGATTTTTGTTTTAAAGGTTGTGTTTGGAACTTCTTTTCAAACGGGCTTTTTTTCTGCTTTTTACATTGTGATGTTAAAATCCAGTAAAAATTTTAAAATTGTTTGGCCATCTCTCAAAATCCAAAAAAAAGTCTGTTTGAAAAAAAAAATCCATTTAGGTCATTTGTGGTTCAATTCTCATTCTTTTTTATCTAAGATGATATTCTAAAATGGACAAGAATGATTAAAAATAGGCAAAATGAGAGAATATTGTTATGAACCAAACACTTTTTTCTTAAAAATGAATTATTTTTAGATTGACAAGTGTCCTATGTTACTCAGTTTCATTCTTCAGAAGAGAAAGAGAGAGAGAGAGAGAGAGAGAGAGAGAGAGAACTGTCTTGGTATTCATAAAGCGCTAGCCTAGGTCTCCAAATCTAGTCCAAATCCATACAAATCAAGTCTAATCTGGTTCAAATAAAATGCAAATGGACCATATTGAATTATTGGGAATTTGGTTTAAGTCCGATTCAGACCGATAAGAATATGGACCAATTTATTTTGGATAGGCCCAATCCAATAATTATAACGGACCGTCCAAATCCGACTTGATAAGGTTTAGAATGGATTGAATCCAATCCAAAACCTGTCCATTGACACCCCTATCGGCAATCAATGTCTGTCGAGTTGAGTTTCCACATTAGTCTACTAATAAACATCTATGACAGCAGTTTTGTAGACAGAGTTTCTTCAAAGAATGAAAATTAGCTAGATGGGGCATGATTGTTTTTTATGCTGCAGGCTACCTCAATTTTTAGGTTATGAGCTGATTTTTTATTCTAAAAGTAATGTGGCCCATGACAATAATTTTATAATCAAACACTAATGTTATTGATTTTTGCCTAGAATGAGCAAGAATTAAAAGAATGAAGCCCAAAGTAGTGAACCAAACTTATATCTCACGTTTGTAAGAAGCTATTTTGAAGCAAAATTTTGATACCAAGCCAAACACAAAATAAAAAGTTTTATTTATTTATTTTTTTCAAAAAGCCCATTTCAAAAGTGCTTTTTCTAAAAGCCCATTTAGGCCAATAAAACACTTCAAAACGCAGCCTAACTCTGAGATATAAGTTGAATAGTTAAGAAACATATTGTGGGATGTGTTGTGGGGAGCAGTCGAGCAAATCTAGATTCGTAAGAACATGCAACACATTGACTCTCTTCGCTGCCTGGAGTTGTGGAACTCGAAGTTGCAGGCTGCTTGTCTAGAGCAGACCTTTAGGCCTCAAATTAATCATAAATAAAATCAAAATCTACTCAACTTCTTGCAAATAATTCAAATTTATTGAGAACCATTTTCATCATTATCAAGCAAGCCTCGCCAAACCCAGATAAATACCAAACTCTAAACACTACATTCAATTAACAAAATAGCCTTTGTTTTAACACCAAATAGTAATATCTTTATTTTAAATTCTTTTTAAGTTCCAAATCAACACAGTGCATTTGGATGACACTGCCACTTGACTTCTGTTCTACTCAAGACTCAAGACTCCAAAGCGACTCTTTCTGACCCATTTTAAGGCATATGAACTTATGCATTATGTGTTAAGCTTATGTAAAGGGTAAATGAAATTTATGTGTTTTCAACAGGTTTCAATCAAATAATTGTAATTTTTTTTTGTATGTTTGTTGATGCCGTTTTGTTTGTTTATTGCTTATATATGATGACAAATAAATAGAAAATCATATGCAGGTTATGAACCCGACTTGCCCATCCTCAAATGAGGGGAGACTAGAGTGGGGAAAGATTTTGCATAATCCAACCTGCTGTGGATTTTTAGAGGATAAAGGTTGAGACATTTGGGAAAGAAGATGGTATCTAGAATTTTCAAAACCCTCCCTATTGCTGTCGCTAGAGTAAGCATCAATTGCATATCAAAGAGATGCGCCGGCCATTCACATGGGTACAATACAACCATCCCAATCTATATTACACTTTTAACCAAGGAAAAACGCCTCGCCAACTTGGCATATTCTTGGTGTTCAAAGTTACTAAAAGATTCCTAATATCTTGAAAGTATGCATTGCACATCAATTTGAAACAGAAAGTTGATTGTTTTATAGACCTCTACTTGTTAAAGTAGATGGAGACGTACAAGAGGAAGACGGAAAGCAAGTCGTGATTCTATCTAACGCAAAGTCAATTTAGGAGGTGTTCGGCACCGTCCACGGGATGAACACCCGTTCAGTTGGTTATGGATGGGACTGATCCACATTATATCATAGACTGATCTCGTCTATACCTCAATTTCTCATCCACGACAAAAATTCGTGGTTAAAACCCATCCACACTATTTTTTTATCCCCCGTTTCACACTCCCTAAAAGGCTGATACCTTATTGTTCGTTTCACATTTTAATATTTTTATCAATAAAATATTAATTATTTTATTTAATTTTAAATTTTTTATGTTTTTATCAATAAAATAATATTTTTAAATATTTAAAATATATTTTTTAAATTTTAATTATTTTTATAAAAAATTGATGTGTATTGGCTAATATTAACTCATTGATGCATTTTTTAATATATTTATCATATAAAATGCAAAAATTAAATATTTATGATTAACTGTATAGATCAAGGTTTTCGAACTGTCGTTGACCCAAACAATCGGACCATTCGACCCAGGAACTATCCAAGCAAGCGGTTCCATTTGACCCAAAACCCGGTTTTTGGCCAAAACCGTTAAAAAAGTCAACAACCCGTTGACCCCGACCATCAAACCATCGACCCCGTTCAACGGTTTTTGACCTTTTTATTTGTAAATATTTTTTTAAATTTGCTTGTCAAAACAGGTCGTCCGTTCAAACTAGACAGTCAGACCGTCAACCCGAAAACCAATGATCAAAACGATTCCATTTCCAAGTCATTTTTTAAAACAGTGTAGATCACTCATAAATGTATATGAGATGCATGAAATCAAAAAGTGATATGGATTTATTCACAAGCAACCACCAATTTCTCATCCATAATACAAAACACCCCATTAATCTATTCTTCTAAACTTTGTATTCCGAAACCTCTTCTGTGTGGAGTCTCGACTGCATCATTTGTGTAGTAGACCGACTGCAACGAAAAATCAAACCTCAGCTTTTGAAGGTTGGAGAATCATTTAGACGTGGTACAATCTTGTGAACCAATTCCTGACTTCCGGTTGAATTTTGTTTGTTTGGGGTAAGCTCAACTCTAGTTGCTTAGCTTTGCAAAGGATAACCTGCAACTGTCTCGCACAGTAACGCAATTTCAAATGTTTTCCCAGCCGCAACCAAAGATGGTCAGCATGGCTGTAAAGGTCTATTAGGATCTCAATAGAAAACCAAGACGTCGGTGTGTGAATGAGAAGTGCACAAAATCCATTGCACCATTTTCCCCGCAATATGTTAAAATTATGGACTCTGCATGTTCTCCCTGTCATATATGAGCATTCATCCCTGTGATCGAGAAAAATAGGTTAAAGAACTCTTTCCACAGTATTCATGTAAGAAGCCATTCAACGTGACAAGCACAAACTAAGCACGAAAATGTATTACGTTGCAACATCATCAATCCAGTTCTATCTAAAACTGCCTTCTCATTTGAAACAGGTGCAAGAAACTGAGTACAAAAGACCTAACTGTCCTGAAAAAACAATGACCCTTTTAATAGCGGTCATAAGAAGATGGACGCCCTCCCCTACTGGGGCGATCATACGGCCCTGGCCTGTCCCTGTAGCTTCCTCCCTCATGGCGTGCTGGGCCTCCACTACCATACCGGTCGCTGCCTCCTCTTGGACCAGCATCTCTATCATAATTCCTGTCTTTTCCATATCCGTTCTGGGGATACCTATCTGAACCACCCCCATAACGGTCACCTGAAAAGTGATCCCCACCAGGGGGGTACCGATCATTGGGATAACGATCACGGCCCCCATACCTGCCACTGTCCCTGCTGTCCATGCGTTCCCTGTCTCCATAGTGTCCACCATCATAACGATCATCCACATAGCGATCACCATAACGGTCTCCCCCAAAACGATCACTGTAGCGGTCTCCTCCAAAGCGATCACCATAGCGGTCTCCTCCAAAGCGATCCCCACGGCCACCACCACCACTGAACCTAGAACGTGAAGAAAACCGTCCACCACCACCACCACCACCACCACCACCTGCAGAGGGGCATTCTCGAGCCCAATGCCCTGGGCGCCCACACTTGAAACAGTCAGACCGTCCTGCAGACCTATCTTCTCCTCCCCCACGGTTGCCCCTGCTACCTGATGAGTAGCCTCCGCTGTAACCATACCCCGGATCATCTCCCCCCATCTTGGGTTGGGCTTTGTTCACTGAGATTACCCTACCACCTAATTCCCTGCCATGCATCTCTCTGATAGCATCTTCCATTCCCCGTTGATCTGCAAATGTCACAAATCCAAACCCGCGAGGGCGGCCTGTATCTCTATCCAACATGATCTACACAAGCATCACAAACTAAGAAACTGATACCAAGTAATTTTGCACAAATAAACTGTTTTGTTAAAAAGAGATTCTAAGTTAACTTTCATGTACAATCATCACACTTAGAAAACAATTCTATATAATAAGGATGGTGAATAGTATGACAACCAAACATGTCACTATATCAGAACACCATTAATAATTCTAGGGATTGCCACAGCCTAAATGGATCAACAATCCCTGAAAATATATTGGAAAACGAAGAGATTAAAAGTTGAAGAAACCAAGATGAAAAGTCAACATGCATTTCTGAAAAAAATGCAGTACTCGGTCACTACTCTTGATGTTCTTCTGTGGCTGACATGGTTGTAGGCTATAGCCAAAGGTTATACAATCTAAATATCATACTAGCCAACTCTTCCCCTCGAGTTTATAACAACCAAAACGTTAACAATGTTTTCCTTATTTATCATTCATCCAATGCAAAAGCCTTTTCAATTTTAAAGTTCAAATACAGCTTAGTCTGTGAAAGTGTGAATCTAAGGCTCAAAGAAATGCACAGAATTACTGGACAGAATATTTTTTAAGCAGAGGAGCTTTTACATGTTATAGCAAGTGCTTCCTTTTCTCTGTGGCAAGGGTGCCATGCATTCAGGTCAGCATGGATGTCCAGCACATCATCCTCCAAAAAGCATGGTATTGTGTCATGGTGAATAGCAATGTTTAATTACATAAACAATCCAAAGAACATAGTTGAAAACTAAAAATAAGATAAAACAAATTTCATATGCTATATTGGATGAGTCATTTCTTGTGATATCTTGGTCATGAGTGTCAAGTGAGAAGGTTTTTTTTGCATATATCAGCTTTCAGCATCATTGAGATGTAGCCTGCAATGTTGTACCAAGTTTCAACATATTTAGACACTTTAAATTTTAGGAGTCCTGGTAGCACTGGTTATAAAACTTAGCAAATAAAAACAAAGCCTTATGACTTCAGCAGTTTGTCCTGGTTGTCAATACAGCCTATTTGGTAGAAAGAGTTTTGCTGGATGGGTGCACCAACAGACCTAGGTTGGTTAGGTTAGGCATGCAGGAATTTATGATACCCAGATGTCTGTGCAAAGGTGCCATATTGTGTCAGATACTTCATATCCAGCTCCAAACCCCCCTCTTAATTTTCTCATTTTTTTATTTTTCCTTTTTTTAAATACAGGTCGTATTGCAGAAATAGCCAATCACAAATGCCTTTCATGAGAGCATCTGTTTGAGGAAGAGATACCAGCAGCTCTGGAAGGGGTACAAAGGACTAAAGATCTGAATGTCAATAAACTGATCATCGTCTGAGATTGAAGTGAACTGGCTAAAAGAAGACATTTCTAGACTTTGGAACTACAGCAATGAAAAGAGGAAATTTAAATGGCTAAGGACATTGAAGTTCGATGCAAATGGGTAAACAGAAGTGCAAAATCATTTGCAGAAAGCTTAGCTAGGCAAGGGGTGAATAGGGGTTCTGTTTTTTGTGCTCAGTTGTAATTGTTCTTATAATTTTGGATGTATGTTGACTGTTTTGAGTAAAGATATTTTAGCTCTCCTCCTCTGTCGTTTTATTCTTAATTAATGAACTTCTGTTATTGATAAAAAAACGAATAATACCCCTTCACATCTTCAAGACTCTGTGGTTGTCCAAAGCATCCCATTTGCAGTTTCTTCTTACCATTCAAATCCTTATTGTCTTACCATCTTCTTCTTCAATGACTGCAAGGTTCTCTGTTGGGAGGGGAGGAACTATCTTCATCATCTACCAATGTTACTAAACATGAGAACCTCAAAGCATGTCCCTGTCCCCATGGTGATCTCAGTTGAAGCTTTAGGATTACGGGAACAAGGCTAGAACATTGATTTAAAAGGCATGGGAGGCATGAACCTGGAGGCACACAAAGGCACCCCTAAAACAACCTGAGGCATGTGCATTGAAAACTCTGGTGCATATGCCTCATGCATAACTCATACAAAGAGACAAAAGAAAGTAGAGGAAAAGGAACAAAGAAAAGAGAAGAAAAAAGAAAAGAAAAGAAAAAGGAAACAGAAGGGAAGGGAAAAGAAAGGAAGTCTGGGCCGAGGACATATTAGCTTGCCTCTTAATATAGGACAGATTTGAAAAAAAAAAAAAGAACAAAGAAAAACAAGATGAGATCTCCCTCTTTTTTTTTTTTGATAAGTATCTCCCTTCCTCTTCTTCATCCTCCTCCTACATTGGGCTAGAGTTCTGCAATCTATCATGTAAATGGATGATAAAGTAGTATAGCCTGTTTGGACAATCAGGCGATTTCTGTAACACTTTGTAAGCACGCCAAAGTCTACTGGCAGAAGCTGAGCTCTTCCTTGTTTGTTTGTGTCCATAGAAAGATTTTCTGTATGTATGTATGCCCCAATATAATATTAAGTGCAAGTTGCTTTATCAAAAAAAAGTACAAGTCCATTAACAATTATGCATATGGGGGATAATTCACAATATAAGATACTATGAGTAAAACTAGTTGAAAATCAACATATAATATATAGATAAAAATAAACAAAGTGAGTTTCTTACTTTCACAGTCTGTGGATGACTGTTTCTAACTAAAAAAACTACCATTCACAGAGTCAGAAAAGAAGTAACAACTTTAAAAAGAGGGCAGAAGCTATTAGAAAAGCAATAATGAATAAATAACAATTAAATCATATAAATTTGCTTGATATCAACAGCTTCTTAATGGAAACAACGAAATCTGCATGTCTGAATATGTCTGACATCTTACCTAATATATGAAACCGTGAATTCAAATTCCACCTAGTCAACCGGCACAAATTCCAACATACACTAAATATAATCAGATGCCACAAAACCTTCAAAAATGCCTAATCTCCCAAACATGATTTTGACAAAAGCCACTTGATCTGGCGTCTAAACAGAAAACTGACAGCATATTCTTTGATGTGGTAATACTAGCCAACTTTCAATTTTTCTGTAAAGCAGTAATGCAAATCAGATGGACACCAGTATTTACAATATTCACTTGTTCCAGGCTCAAATGTCACCTTCCATGTAACTGACAGTTCAATACAGACAACTGGCTCCAATGATTGCTACCATCATTTTTTTACACTTGGGTTATTACTTTATCAAAATGTTCACAAATCAGTGCTTACTTTTTCTTCTGTATATGTTATCCATGAGAATGAACTAGAAGTGCAGAGATTGATCACCAACATCATAAACCCAGTTGCCAACAAATATAAAACTGTTGGAATGATCAAAACGTTTTCCCTACACAATAAACCTCACTCACAACCAACTTAACTCTTGCAGGATATACAAACCACCATGCAAGCTTCAACACCAACTCACAACAAATTAATCAACTGATGCCACTTACAAACCATCAAAGTTGGAAGACTGAGATCTGTTAACATTTGTTCTACAGATTGAAGGTGATGGAAGAATTCAACTGCACAAACTGTTCACATGTTGCATAGAAATAAGCAGACTCATCTGGCATGGACATAAGAAAGTGCTGATCCTCTACAAACTTCTGTTTTTAAGATTTGTACTTACCGGTGAAGTATCTGCTCACACTATTATGACATCTAAGAAACAATGGGGTCTTGAAAGTGCAATATCTGCCTTCTGCCACTAGCAATAACAAGCCATGAGGACACATCATGTTGGATAAAAACCTCTACCATATCTCAAACTATATTAGGAAATGATTACTCGAGGCAGCAACATCTGTCAGCCCTAAGACTAGATAAGTGTAAGAATAGAAATAAGGTTCTGAGCTGAAATTTCTGAAACTGCAGATTTCCAAATATCATAATGCAACACTATATTTGGAAATGGGTACTCAGGGTGGCAACTCTGTCAGCCTTAAAACTAGGTAAATGCAAGAACAAAACTTGGGTTCCGAGCTGAAATTTCTGGAACTGCAGATTTCCAAATATCACAATGCAACACTACAGAACTCTACCAACAAATTTGAGGAAGAGGCTCGCAAATAATTCTGGCAGAAACAGGCATTCATTTCTCGATTAACCAGAAACATTCAGCACATCAACTTGATGTTGAATTATCACCCTAGTGAAGATCAAACTAGTTGAAAGCAAGTATTAAAATCAGTCTTCTTGCAAGGGAACTGAAGAACATGATCTGGAGTGGCTATAATGGCACTAAGCAATAAGCATATGGAGTTTCAACAACTATTAGAAGAAAGTATTACATGGCTTTTGTTACCACTGAGAATCTGAATGAAGGAAATGGGCACTCCCCTACAAACATCTGCATCTTTGTTTACAAGGTTTCTGAACGTTCTTATAAACCTTAGGGTAGTTGTTCAGTATGGAAGATAGCTCTTATATAAAATAAAACAATAAACTGGGGTTTTCACACTCATTCTCCTTTAAGTATGCTTATCAGGGATCAGGCATGTTATCCCTTCTGCATTTCAGCATGATAGGATGTCGTTATGGGATCAAAATGAAGTAACAGTGTTTGAGAAGACTCCAACAATGGACTTCCTGAAATTCCATTAGAGAAATGTCCATTGTTTGATATACACAGAATTATCACCAAAACTGAATGTCCCAGATCCAACTGAAGATTTTGTTCATTTCAAGCTAAACAAACATCTCACTTTCATTGTCCAGTTCAACCTAGTGGCTTGCACAAAACACAATGTGAGATTTGTTTGAACAGTCTGAAACGAGCAAAATTTCTTCATTAAGATGGCATTTATTCCACAGATATGAACCAAAAGTGCCCACAATCCATTTCGTTTACTGTGGTATCCAGAGGTCCAATCCTTTCACAGTAAAATGAATCTTCACAATGTTTATTACATCCTTATGACTAGTTAACAAATCATCTATGAGCCATAGCATTCAATCATGTGTAAAAAACATACTGTGGAATTCTTTCATGGATCTTGAACTGTTTCTCCTTGCGTAAGACTTCAAACAGATTAATGGGCATCCAACCAAAACTGCATCATGTGAATCCAATGCTAAATATCCATATCTAGATATCATCTCCTCAAGTTGATAACTCCCAGCTTTATAATCTCAAAATGGGAACACCCAAATAAAATGTAATCAAACAAACACCATCGAGCTTCTCAACTCGATGCAATCCAACCAAACAGAAATCTCTTACAGAACCCATCTAATGCGTTTCAATAGATCAAACCAGCATTCCAGAAAGAAAACAAAACATGAGAAAGACAATTAATACACTGGATAATATATGGAAAGGCAAATGGTAAATAGTAAAAGATAGCAGCAAAAATGCAATTTTTTATCAAATAATTTAATGAAAGACATTGTAGCAGGAACAAAGCAATGAATCAACAGATAACTGCTTTCCAGATCTTTTTGTATTAAGCATGCATCAGGATCATTTTACCATCTTCCATATTCTACATGAATGCTTTCCCATGTTAATAACTTTCCAATACAAGTTTCGTGTTAAGGATTTAAGCATGGTCAAGTAAAGAAAATACGACCTTAACAAAAAAAATGCTTGGACAGGTAGTCACCTCAAATCTACCACATACTGTTATGTTTCTTCCTTTCAAACTAGGGAGTATTTTTGCATGCAATCATGTTTCCAAAGCAAATATTTTGATCAACTTAAAGTAATGATGATAACATCAACTCCTAATGCTTAACTCATAAAACAAGATTGGGCTTCAAAGTTTGCTCCCAGAGGAAAAGTAAAAACCAAGCAAGCAAAATTCCACATCTTTAGGACTCCTGAGACATAACCTGTGGCTAAACGTTTCCAGTTAACCAATTGGATGAATTGCTACTTTGTAACCATGTGGTAATAAGCCAGCATCAGCCTACCCCAAAAGATAGATATATATAGGATTGCACAGATAGCAATTTAAAATAGAAGATGCAACTGGTATAAATTTAACAGGACTACTTTTTGAGATCAAATCTGCACCTCTAGCCACACTTCACTCATGAGAAAAAGATACGTAAAAAACCTAGTTCGATAACAGTTTGTTTAAAATTTTTAGGCAGCTAAGTGATGCATAGGTGCTTTGCCCCAGAAATGTGAGTCAATGCCTAGGCAACAGCTGGGTGTAGCCTAGGTAACAGAAATTAACAACTAAATACATACATATTTTATAAGGAATTCAAGTAATCATACATAAGTGTTATGAAATAAATTATACGCTATTCAACCACAAATTCAAATAAGTAAATCATGAAATGACAACTTGCACTTGATTTTCAGAAATAATGACAAGATTTCTAAATAAACTCCCTGGCTGAAACCGCTGCTAAGTAACACATTTCCCTTCTTGCGAGAAGAGGTATAGACAGAGATACCCAGTAACCACAATGGTTTCACATGCACCATGATGGTTTACCGTTATTTGTGTTGTAATGTTAACAACTGGGTTGCCCCATTGGAGCAAATATTACGAGTTGCTTGAGCCATTGTAAAACACGCCAAATCAATAGCATAGCAAAAGCAGGCCCTAAAAACCTCGCCCACATATAGAATAGCCATTTGCATCTAGTAGAACTAATTTCAGTTTTCAACAGGGTAAGAAAGGAATGTAAGGCTTCAAGATCTAAATCCATTAAACGGAAGAGGGATTCACATGCTTGCAAACATTGAATATCAAAGGAACAAGTTTCACCCTTGGCGCTTACTTACGCACGCCATCATGAACAAATCTGCAAGTAGATCATGCACAACTTCTACCAAATCTAATTCAAAAGGTTAGCCATTCAGAATAATGCCCCACTCTTCTATCCTCGAACACGGCTCTAAAAGCCAACGGCACGGCCATTCACAACTTGTAACAATTTACCTTTTCAACCATTTCGAGGAGGAGACAAAGAGCAAAATCCTAAACTTTTTATCACGAACTTATATACACCATTACTTTTTTTCAACCTTCGAGTAAAGAGTTTTACGCATTTGGGTTCTTCATCATGATTCATAAACAAACTTGGAAAACTTCCGTTCAAAAAATTAAACATTTTTTTGATAAATTAAACATTCTACTATTTTTTTTTCTTTTTGATAGGAAAATCAAACATTCTACTATTCTAGAACCAGAAATTGCAGCAAAAGAAAAACGAAAAAAGTAACAAGAAAATCCTTACCTGGGACTCAATAATCTTTCCGTAACGGCTGAATGCATCTTCAAGCTGCCGTTCCGTAGTTTCCCACGATAAACCTCCAACAAAAATACGCATCTCTTCCTTACCAGCCATCTCCCAGAGCACTTCAAACCAATGTAGAGAAGAATGAATCAAAACCCTAAACCCAGATGAGTCAATCTATCCGCAATTCAAAAAAAAAGTAACAAAGAGGGGTTGGGGAGGAGGGGATACTTCGCCATTTTAATATTCGACAGAAATACAAATATGTTAGAGCATGAGAAGAGGAGAGAGCACTTACAGTTCCACTCTCTTTCTTTGATAATACTAGGAGTTTTTGTTTCCAGTGGAGGCTCGGTCTCTTCGCCTGGCTGCAACTGCAACTCTAGCGGACGTTGAAGCGAAACCCTAGAGAACGGGTGACGCAGATGTTTCTTTTTGCGTTATATATTCCCCCACTCTTTTTCTATTTACACCGAAAAGGAAGGAAATATAAAGGTTACCGCTCACTGCTAGCGCGCCAGGGATGCAACTCGGGTTGGTCTAACCCGATCCCAATCCAACTAGACCCGAAAATATAACTAATTTTTTGTGGGTTGATTTTTTTATTGAAATTTTTTTTCGTGGGTTGATTAGGAATCTGGAGTTGATGCATTGCACAACCTGATTCAATTAGGGTCGGTTTCGTTTGTGGGAGTAGAAGTTCAGAATCGGGTTTATCTCGATTCCAACTGTTTGATTGTTTGGTTGGATGGAATCGAAATTTGATTCGCATTAGAATAGCATTTCCCCATTTGAGGGAACCTCCGGGAATGAGAATCTATTTTAATTAATTCTGATTTCGATTTTGATTTGAACCAAATAGATGATGGGAATAGATCATTCTGATTTTGATTTTAATTGTAAACCAAATAAACTAAAGGTGCCAATGTGCAATTTGGGCCTTTTGGAAAAAAAAAAAAAAACTGTTAAATTTTAAATGGGCTTGAGCCCAAACCCGAACTTCATATAATTGTTTGAAATTCTTTCACCTTAAACCTGTTAGGAGGGTGTGGTTGTGATAGGGGTACGTGATGGATTGTTTGTAATGTTTGTCAATTTCTTTTTCATTTGTTTGATTATTCTTCTTTGTCAACCCCCTCCCAAACTTCGTTTTGCAATTAAGACCCTGAAATTATTAGCATTCAATAGTTAGCTTCCCAGAATATTCTCTTAAACATTTATAAGACTCCAAACTACCCTTTGTATTGAATGTATCGTCCAAATTAGATATGATTTTATGAGAGAAATTAGGAGCAAAAACCCCATGGGTGGCCCTCAAATTAGATATGAGCAAGGCTTATGATAGGGTAGAATGGACATTCCTAGAGAGGGTGTTGTTGAAGCTAGGGTGGGTTAACCGGGTGTCACGTGTGTAACCACAGTCTCGTATAGAATGTTGATAAATGGTTGCTCGAGCAATAAATTCTATCCAGAAAGGGGTTTAAAGCAAGGAGACTCCTTATCCCTTTACCTGTTCTTGTCTGCTAAACTAACAATAACAGAGATAGTGACCCAAAAGAAAATAATTGACATTTCAATTACCATAAACCATCCAGTTGTCTCTCATTTTCTTTTTCTTTTTTTTTTTGCATATGACAATTACATCTTTACTAAAGCAGACCTTGGGGAGGGGCAGGTTCTTTTGGATACTCTCAAGCTCTATGAAGAAGCCTATAGTCAACAAGTAAATTTCTAAAAATCTGAGATTTCTTTTTCAGTATAAATTTGCATCCCAATATCCAAAGAATTCTGACCAGATTCCTTAAAATGAAAAAGGTGGATACTCCCTCTATATACTTGGGGCTGCCTACAAGAATTGGTAGATCCAAAAAGGCCTTATTTAATTTCCTGATATAAAGAGTGGAAAAATTATTGTCTAAGTGGCATGAATCTTTACTCTCTCAAGCTGGAAAAGAAGTTTTGTTAAAGGTAATGGCTAATGCTATCCCAAACTATACTATGTCTTGTTTTTTGCTACCTAAGGATGTTTGTAATGAATTAAGGAGGATTCAAACCATGTTCTGGGGGGAGGGGGAGGATCAAAAGATTCTATAAAGACTCATTGGATAAGTTGGGAGGCTCTTAGTAAAAACAAATTGGCAGGAGATTTGGGCTTCAGGGATCCGTATAAATTTAATTTAGCCTTACTAGCAAATCAGGCGTGGAGGATTTGAAGGGAGGAGGACAATCATTGGGTTAAACTCATTAAGGACAGGTACCTTAGGGGCAAGAATTTCTTAACTTTGAGTCTCCCTAAACAGGGATCCTGGGGTTGGCAAAGCCTTATAGCTGAGAAGTCCTCCAAAGGGGTGCCTGTTGGGCTGTAAATTATGGGACTAAAGTCAAAATTTGGGAGGATCCTTGGCTCCAACAGATCCAATCTTTTAGAATAATGGGTCCTAGGCCAAATAATCCAGACATTAACTGGGTGAAGGATCTCATTGTTGCAGGTGGTAGAAGGTGGAATACCAAACTGATTGAGGAGAATTTTGGGGATTCTATAGCAAGAAACATTCTAAGCATAAGCCTGACTACAAGTTCTTGGGAAGACAAACTTAGATGGATGCTTCATCCAAGTGGGTGATACATGATAAAGTCAGGATACTTTGCAATAAATGCCATCAGTAATGATGACCACAATAGCAGTGAGTACAATACAACTACAAGGGGTCTGAGAAAATCTCATTGGACAGAAATTTGGAAAGCTAAAATTGACCCAAAAAAAATCATATGGAAATGTTGTTTAAATGTCGCTACAGTCAAAGAAAACATTCATAAAAAATAAAGCTTGCCTTAGATGTTATATGCCCAATTTATCTTCAACAGACTGCATCCCTAATGCATTGCTTATTTGAGTGTGATCATGCACAAGCAGTGTGGTTTGGTCATCTCAATGTTAAGGTAGGTAGAGGAATATGTTATTCTTCTTTCAAACAGTGGGTTTCAACATGGCTTGATCATTGCATGAAAGAGATAGATAGAAATGATGATTTGATTGCCTTTTCTTTTATAATCCTATGGAATATTTGGAAATGTAGACATTTGAAAGTTTTTGAAAATGTTGATCTAGACCCGAGCTCTACCCTTGTTGTGTCTTACAAGATGTGGAGAGAGAGAATGAGGATTTCTCGAGCAGAATTGCAAAGTTCTTCTCATCTGCCTCGAAATCCTAGTTTGACACCTGCAACTTTTTGGGTAGCTCCAGAGCCAAGTCAACTTAAACTAAGCGCCTATTCATTTTCTCTGAAGTTTGACATCTGAAAGTGTAATAATTACATTAAGAGGTATATTGGTATTGGTGAACTTTTCTTTCCTCTAAACTTTGAATGCAAAGAATGTTGTCCTGAATTTTGAATTCTAAATTATGAAAATTATCAAATATCCATTTTGACCCCATATATGATAATTTTTATTTGTCCTTTTTTGGGGTACCATTGGAAAACAAAAAGTTGTATGATTGCACTTTAAGAGATAAGAGATAAGAGGAAACGAACAACCATTTTTCACATAGAGTTAAAAGATTCCTCTTAAAAGATAAGAGTTAAGAGGAAACCAATAGGCTCGAAATGTTGATGGCAATTTTTGAGCCCTAGTTGCTCAGGGTATGGTGTTGTGTTGAGGGACTAAATAGGAACTGTAGTAGTTGCATCTTTTGGTATAACTATAGCTCCCCCCATCCAATCAGAAGCTATGGCATTACTCAATAGTTTGAAGAATCTAAAACACTTTGACAAAGAAACTATAAAAGTGGAATCAGATTGTCTTTCTCTAGTGCAAGCGCTAAGCTCTAAGAACTTTGACTTGGCGTTGGATGCTCACTTTCTGTGCATGGATATTGATGTGATTGTTGATAGTCTTTCTATTTCTTTTGTATATGTGAATAGGCATTGTAACAGGGTAGTCCACATGCTGGCTAAACAGGGTTTAAAAGAGTCTGGGTTGTTTGTCAATGGACCACCTGGGTGGATCCAAAGCCTAGCCAACAAAGACTTAAATAGACCTTAATTCTGTTTTGTCTTTTGATTTTGCTAATATATCTCCTTGATGTTTTAATAAAAAAAAACTACCATTTGTATTATTTTTGAATTCGGATTAGCTGAACGTAGTGGTTGTTCAGGATTGTGGAACCAATGATAAGGTTCCATGCCAATATTTAAATACATGGGGCTCACGAATTTGTTACTAGTGTGGAATCATTGGTTCCACAACCTGTTGAACAACCATCGCACTCAACCAAACTTTACTTGTCTGAGACCATTTTCCTCTTTTGACATAGTTTTTTTAGTCCTAGTTCCCACACATTTTTATTATTTTTTTGTCCAATAATGTTCAAATTGAGAATGCCTTAAGAATGATTGGTTCCATCAAAGCATCAAGAGCGACTTATGTTTTAGGATGGTTATTATTGAGGGGTGATTTGGCCTTCTAATCACATAAATCCATGTGGTGAGTCCAAACCATTTTATGACACATTGGCGCCACATGTAAACAAGTCGTACCCAACCAGACCGGCCTAAACTGACCAATCCCAAATTGGACCTCGACCGACAGATCACTCCACAGCAGGACAAAGTGCATCACCTCAGAGAAGTGAGTCGATGACTTCGGATACTACTTGTCCTCCCCAACTTGGGTAGTCAATGACCTGAGTAGCCGACCAACATCCGGGGCATCGACCTACGTGGCAGGTTGTTCTCATCTAGTTAGCATGCCTATCAATTCCGAAATAGATGGCGGCATGTCACCCACTTGACATGGATGACCCCGATGTTGCCTGCTTCATGGGGAACTAGATGAATATTATCAATAATGCTAGTGGAATGTGCCCTGAAGATAATGGGCCAATAAACCTTATCACCCCTAGATATCTCAAATACCTCGCTTAAGACCCGAAGCCTATATCAAGGCACCTACATGCATGCCTTCACAAGGTATACTCGACCACATGCAAATTAGTTCTTTGATTCTCTCAATCTCTTTGCTTTCTTACTCTCTAGCTCAGCTAGCTTAAGCATCAGAGTGCCCATCCCGAGTCAAAAGCCCTCGGGTGCTCTGATAATGTGTCTCTTGCATATTGGTCTACTAGCCTTAGCATATGTGCATCCGAGCTATCCTCCAACAGGGAAGTTGGGCAATTCAAGCAACATCAATTATTTTAATCATCTTGATATATGCTGCTCTCAACCCATTGTATCTCGAATGGTCTGGACAATTTAATAATTACATTCAATGTTTGCTTCAATAGAGCAATTTGGGGGCAAAATGCTAGAATCTATAAGTCCAGTGGTATTTAATGCAAAAAGAAAGAAAGAAAGAAAAAGTTTAGGAGGTTAAGTGTTACTAGCTACCCCCTAGCTCGGCTAGCTTAAGCATCGGAGTGCCCATCCCGAGTCAAAAGCCCTCGGGTGCTCTGATAATGTGTCTCTTGCATATTGGTCTACTAGCCTTAGCATATGTGCATCCGAGCTATCCTCCAACAGGGAAGTTGGGCAATTCAAGCAACATCAATTATTTTAATCATCTTGATATATGCTGCTCTCAACCCATTGTATCTCGAATGGTCTGGACAATTTAATAATTACATTCAATGTTTGCTTCAATAGAGCAATTTGGGGGCAAAATGCTATAATCTAGAAGTCCAATGGTCTTTAATGCAAAAAAAAAAAGAAAGAAAGAAAAAGTTTAGGAGGTTAAGTGTTACTAGCTACCCCCTAAGTATACAAGATTACTATCTATAATTTACCTAAAAAAATTAATTATAATGCAAGATATGTGTATTGGTTGATGGGTAAATTGCAAATTAGTACCTTGCACTTTAGGCCTAATTTCACTTTAGTATTTGAATTTCAAAACATGTCAATCTAGTACCTAAACTCCCAAAACGTTCCAATTTAGTCCAAAATCATTAACCACCATTAAGTGACATGTGAAAGAATGCAAATGCCCTACGGGTATCATTTAGTTTTCTTTATCAACCATCCAAATGCCCAAATCCAAATGTCCTTCGGGTTATTTACCATTGCTTTGGTTCAATCTTGATGCTTGAGAAAGAAGATGATGAATATTGTATAATTTTGAATGGGTAATTTTGGCATTTTCAAAAGTTTGAGTTGCACATGTCATCATGTGAGATAGATAATTGGCGAATTGCTAACAATAGGGACTAAAGTAAAACATTTTGAGAGTTCAAGTACTAAATTGGCACATTTTAAACCTTTGATACTAAAGTAAGAGTGTAAGACTAGGCCCAAAGTATAGGGTATTATGTCATCATGTGAGATAGATAACTGGCGAATTGCTAACAATAGGGACTAAAGTAAAACATTTTGAGAGTTCAAGTACTAAATTGGCACATTTTAAACCTTGGATACTAAAGTAAGAGTGTAAGACTAGGCCCAAAGTATAGGGTATTAATCTGCAATTTACCCTTGATTTAGCTATGCTATTATAAATCCCATACTTATCTTGGTTATGATGCAAGTTATAAAAGTTAGTTTTGATTTATATTGTCAACTTAGATTTGTATCATTTATTTGCACACATGCATAGCATGTGACCTTATACTAATGTATATAAGAAATAATATTATGTTACATTCAAATCATTTGCACATCCATACTTTTGCACCTGTGCAAATGAGATTGTGCTCTGAACAAAGCAAAGTCTATACCATCCATATGATACTACATAAAAAGTGTGAATAAAATGCACCTATTCCTTTTATAGGAGAGAAGATGATGGTGAAAATTCAGTTGAATATCGCAATGGATGTTTTTCTTTTTTTTTTCCTGTAGACAAATGCCCTCGTATGTTTGATTTAAATGTGAACAAAAAGTGATGTTATAAATGACATTTTTATCTTAGCATTAAATGCAAAAGGACAAATAATTAATGGAGATTATTTGTAAAGATATCTTTTAATTAATTTTGCATTCAATTTTCTATTATTTCTGTTCACAAAATTGCCACCATTATTTAACCTTAAAAACTAAAAAGGGAGAAAAGTTAAAGATGAAAAGGGTATTTCACTAATGCATTTACTTCCCTAATCTTTTGGTTTTAAACCGTATGGTTTTTGGACTTTTTCTTGACCAAAATGTCTCTCTATTTGAATTTAGTCTATGTCTATTTTAATGGTAGAAATTTTAATTTGAATACAACTATTAAATTCATTAGATTCCTTCCAATTAAACTTATATTTAAGGCATTAAATCCAATTCTCTCTCATTGAATCCTATATTACTGAACCTTTGATTTTTATTATCAAAATTCACTAATTAAATCTATGGGCAATAATTTTTATGATAGAAAACTATATTTTTAAAATAAACCCACAAATAAAACCACTGCTTTCAAGTGGTGGGTAAATAGTTCAACAATTTGAGTCAAACACGCCAACCCATTATGCCATAATTAAATGTCAAAATTTTAAATAAAATTACAAAAAATAAAAAAATGTATATTTTTTTTGCACATCTCTAATATTATATTCATCACATTAAACAAAAATAAATATGATAAATAAGAAGTTTTTATATTAATGATTGAAATAGAGAATACAAATATTTGCAAAAAAGAAAAAAGAAATAGAGAATGCAAAATTCATAATTAACACTAAAATGAAAACCACTTTATTATCTACGTATCAGGTCAATGGTTCAACCATTTGGGTGAAAATGGATCAACCACTTTCTTATCTATGTCATAGCTAAATAATATGATAAGATTTTAAAATAAAAATATCAATAATTAGGGAAATACAAAAAAAAAAGAAAAATTTAGACACATCTATAATATTATATATTAGTCATATTAATAAAATGTAAGTGTGATAAATAATAATTCTCTTTAAAAAGGGGAAATTTAGGCACATCTATAACAGACTAGCCACATGGATATATGCTCATCACTGAAATGTTATAAGTAGAATTGAATCCAACAAGTAAGATGACGAAGACAAAGATGAAGATGGCGAGGAGTTTGAACCATGAAGAAATTAGCTATGTAACTGGTTAAAAAAAAACAGAAACAAAAATCGCTCTTTCTATGTTTTGCTCTCTACCTATTGTTCTCTCAGTTTTTCAATTTTCATGTTGGGCTTTACTTATCGGTCTCGTCTGTTGAACATTCTTTCAATCATAGTTCTTTCGTTTTTTATTTCATTTTCCATCTTTTTATTTTCTTTTTTTTATTGGATTTCAAATAACGCGTGAATGGTTGAATTGAATCCTTAAAACTTCCATCTTTTTTGAATAAAACTTGGCAAATCTCGATAATCATCCCAAACAGAGGATGTTTGGGCAATTTGAATGGGATTAAATAATTGGGTTTGAGCATTTTCTTCTTGAATAGAACGATAGACACCAGACTACTTAATGGACCCTCTACCCCTGTAGCATCTTTTGATTTTTATAATTTATGTCATTTGTTCTTGCAACTTCGGTTATTTTTCCTCATTTTCTATATTTTCTGTTTTTTTTTTCAATTTTTTTGTGTTTTTATAATATTTTATAATGTATGTTCCATAAACGGGTTGGGCAGATTGGGCTGAGTCAAAGTGCCTATTTGATTTTCTCTAAATGGGTCATTAATGGATTGATGGATTAGATGGGGCTAAAGCTAAACTCAAATCCAATCCACCCAAGCCCGCCCAATTTCCACCCCCTCCTAGGTCTCTACTATGAGCAAGGACTAATTGAACGGATGACTGTTCAATGGGCGGTAATAAAACACATGGGACCCATTTCACAGTGGGGTCATGGAACACTATCATTGTTTCCACAGCCCGTTGAACAGCCATTAAGTTTAGCTAATCTGAATTCCTCTGTTACAACGAAACCTATATCCTAACAAGTAACAGCCATTAAAAAACCAATGCTCTACCAAAAAAAATTAAAAAACCAATGCTGATCATTAATGATGGAAACACATAAAATTACAATGACAGGGTAAAAAACAAGCAATATTATGAGATTAAATCAGCCCTCCACAAGATTGCCCCTACAACGTCCCACAGCACATCTCCCTCGTGTATTGGAAACATCTCCCAATGATAATAGCAGAAATAATGATGTCATCATTGAGAGATGTTCCCAATACACGGCGGGGATGTGCTGTGGGAGGTTGCGGGGGGCTGATTTGAACCCCAATATTATACCCATATCCCAAAACAACTGTTTTATCAACATAAAACTGCCTTACTCTTTATTACCATTTTAAATGAGGATATACTTTTAAAATTGTTTAAAAAGCCCCAATTTGTTGCAAGGTGCCAACCAGTGGGTTGGTAAGGTCTCCGGCTGGTTGTAACGGAGAATTGGAATTGAATCCCACCTGCGCCAGGTTAGGGGGGTTATATGTTGGGGGATGCCCTCCCCCTCCCCCCCCCCCCCCAAATGTCAAAAACCTCCACTTTATACACCAATGCCCACCCATGAATTGGCATCAATTCCGGGCTGACACCTACCCCAACTGTATTTTGGGCCTAAAAATTCTGATCCTGGGCTGAACTGTCATTCTCCAAAAAAAAATCCCCAATTTGTTATGTCATATATAATAAATAGGGGTGCAACTCAGGTTCGCCCGAGTGGGCAATTTACACAACTTCGGGCTGGGGCTTTCAAGCTGGACCCCTCCAAATTTTGACAAAAGCCCAATCCAAACCTGTCCAACTTGCACCCCTAATAGTGATAGATGTCAGATATTATTATTATTATATATTTCTAATTTTACAGAAAAAATTACCATATTATAATTACTTTTATCACCATACTACTACCTTATTATTATTAGTATTATTGTTATTATTATGACAATTACTAGTTTATACAAATGCCTAAAAGGTTATGAATAATTTCCTTTTATGATTTATTCTTTTAGCTCAAACTTTTTAATATAGAACATTCGTTGCCTTTTTTTTTATGTCATTGACTTTGGACCTACAATGAAGCAAATATGTTTTGATAAAACAGAAAATTAATGAAGCAAAATATAAAAATGAGGGATTATATATTTGCCAGACAGTTTTTGATAAAAGAAAAAAAAAACTACTTGTGAGATGATCATTTATCAGAATTCAGTGGAGATAGGAAAAAAACACTGGGATGGAACAAATACGTGTCAAGTGTCATATACATATAAGAAAGATGAAAGGTTTTGCCAGTTGTGCCATTTTGGACTATAAACCTCTGGTGTGTCTTCCACAAAGCGTGCTACAAATTTTACTTCAATATCGATATACTAAAACCTGCAAAATTTTAGTACCCAGAAAAAGAAAAACCTACAAAATTTTCTTCAACACTAAGAACACCATTGAAGCAAATGATTTCCATAGTGTATTGCCCGGGACAATAGGAAGAGGATTTAACTTTATCCACCAAGGAATACACACACACATACAGACACAGACACACGTATATAAACAAAAATTGGATTAAATAGGGAATGAAAAGAATTCAATAAAAGTGGCAATAAATAGTTCAATGAAAGTACTTGATTACAACTATGCAAGGATGGTTTATTATTAATGGTAGATCTATAAATTGCATATTTCAGATATAGCTCTCTATTGTATCTAGTGGAATGATGAAGGAAATTTGTGATAGCAGGATTACTAATAAGGCATTTCATAAATTAAAGACAAAAGCAGTACAAACATTCGAAGTGAGGTAGCTTCCAATAGCAGCACAATAATTGTTATTGTTCATAACTTTGATCCATTGTCTTTGGGCTTTTGTAATATTCAATTTGTTTGCATAGGGAGAAATAATATGTTCTAGTAACAAAGCATATGGTACCAAAGAGCAAAGAATATCAAAGAACAGAACTTTGTTTGGGAAAATTCAGAGGACAGAACTGAGGCCTTTAACAACTGCTATCATCCTTTTGTGGATGATGATGTTCAATGCCTCCATCATGTCCTTGAAGAAAGCCATCAACACTTCCAAGTGAAACATTGTTCATTTTCCTGTGACCCTTGTGGGTGATAATAAATGTTTTTCACCATGTCTGGTTTAAATCTTTGCTACTTTTAATTTCTCTTTGACTTGACTGGCATCAGTTAAGAAACATCACATTTGGAATTCCAGAGCAGTCTCATCTCTCATGTCTCACCAATATATGGTCACAATTTGTGTATTTCTAATTGTGGTAATTTCAATATACAATATCTTAAACAAAAAAGGAATAAGGAAAACAGACAAATATGCAATTAAAATGAAATTTGCATTGAAGAATTGATTTTAAATTGCATTGACATTTCAAAAGATTACATGATACAGGGGATCACAATTTACATGAAATGGTGCATGTATCCAGCAATGTGCATTGCAAGTTGGAACTATAATTTGGCTATTCGGGTAGAAGGGGTAGTCGAGAAACACTAGTACCTCTGCTACCACCAGTTATGGGCTTAGAACTTAGTTCCCTTTGATTAGATCTATAGTGTTTAACAGAAGAAGCTTTCTTGCTCAGCCTCTGCAGGAGAATCTGCAATCTAGGATTCGATTCTGTGCTTGACCGCACAGCAGCTAGCTGTTAGCTCTCCACCAGCTCCAGTTGTTTAGTTACTATCTCTGAGTGGCTTGGAAGAAGTTCACCTCCTCAGAAGGATGATATTCAATACGAAAATGAATCATTTTCTTAACTTCCTATACTTTGGCTTAACTTGGAAAATAAATTAATCTGGATGATTGAGAAAAGCTGGATATGGAAAATATGCATTTTTCAAAATGTCAGTAGTAGTTGGTGGAAAATGATTCTTCTTCTGGTTTTTTCTATGTCATTTTTCAAGTAGAGCTTGGTCCTCTTATGCAGTGTTTTAAGACTTGTCCTGGAGCTGAACTGATTTTCCCTCCAAGTCAATAGGTCAGCAGTTCAGCAGTCCATGTCAATGGATCAGTCTGTAATGTCATAATTATAAACAATTTTAAAAAATAAAATAATACATCAGATGGATCAACATTTCAGCCATCAGAGTTGTTGGGTCTCTAACCAAGGATGGCATTTTTTGGATGAATAGAAAGAGTAGGAAGGTATTATTGTTTGTTTGCCACCTTAGAAAGTGTGATTCACTTTATAATGCAACTTTGCAATCAAGTATAAAATCTAAATAAATAGAAAGTTCAGCCATGAGAAACTGTAAGTAGCCCCAATAATTTCCAAGATAAAGGGAAGTGAGAACTGAGAAGTGATCTACTAGAAGTTGAGGGTTCTGAAAGGGCTACAGGGAAATTAGTTAGAAAAAATACATGGTTTCACAGTTTAGCAATGGACATGGCCTTAGATACAATGGAACTACAACAGGCTTCAGTATTGACTCTCAATCATTGGAATACGGGTTTCTTGATTTCAGTTACCTCGAATCATAGACTTTGACTCTACTACTAATATTACTGATTATTAAGCTCAAATAATAAACTTGATGATTACATATTGAATATTAAAGTAATTCCTCTAATAACACAATTAAATTTTGTATTCAAAAATTTGTTTTTGATTTATATAATCATGTACCTCCTCCCATTCTGTACAAATCTATTTCAGGTTCATCTTTCATTCATTTACCTTAGCAAAAAGAGGAAGAACTCCTTTAACAGAATAAGTTCTGCCAAGTTTAGTTGAAGTCACAAATAACTGACAAGCTAACAGGCACATATATAATAACATGGAAAAGGAAGCCATAGAATTTCAAGAAAAAATCACAACAAACAAGTCTTTAATTTTCATAAGTGCGTGAATTTCCCTCAAAGAAAAATCAATTTGCTTAAAAAGGGATACCAAACATTTAAGTAAAGAGTACAAAAGGCAATATATAAATAAGAAAAAAAGATAAAAGCAAATAAAATATGCACCTCGAAGGCATCAATCTCCTCCAATGAGAGTTTTCTTTTTGGTGCATCATCTTCGATTACAATCATGTGAACTGCCTTTACCATTTGGGCCATGACATTTGACTGGACTTACAAACACAGGAGAAATGACTCAGAATGCATATATTTATATGGTTAGTGAAAAGAAGTGGAATGTTACCTTAATAATGAATACTGGTAAGTTATGGAACTTAGCTACACCATGGATCCAGGGATTCTGCTTAATTTCAGAACATAATACCAATTTCATCAGAAGTTCCAATGTCATCAGTTACATCTATTTCATCACCCAGCCCCATTACTTTTGCTCCTTGTAGTAGCTCGGCTTCCAGTATCCAAAATACAACCATTTTATATGTTATATCTTCAGGTTTGAGGGGAAATCAGATCATGTTCAAAACTATATACTCCTTGTGGCATGGATTAAAGAAGAACAGTTAACAAGTTTGTTTGTAACAAGAGCATAATCATTTTCACCAGGCTCCAATCTCTTGAAAATAAATAAAGCATAATAAAGATCGAAAAGAGTAGAATGGAAGCCATTTACCTTGCAAGTATAAACATACACTTGTGAACTTCTCTTGTTCATGGATCCATTATTACTCCATTTCTTGGTATTTCTAGCTAGCAGGATAGTTAGCAACATCTTCCAAGGGCTCTACTTCAGCACTGTTATTATCAGTTTTAAGTGATGTCAGATCCTTCTACAAAATGCTTTTAGGGTTCCAGCCTTCCAGGGTAGGTTTTCAAAGAACTATTGGCCTTGACATTCATCTGGTGGACCTGATAAACAGGAGATTTTCCTATTATCATAAAATCTCTAATCAAGATCAATTGTTTATAAAAATTTTCCAGTTTAGAGAAAGGGGCAGAACAATATTACATAATGAAAAGGAAAAAGAAAGAAGGGAAAATTGGAGATCAATTAAGCCTTCAAAAGCAGGACAAGCCAACCTGCCAGTATAGCATCTACTGTTGCATCTAATCTATGATGAACATGACACTCAGTTCTGATATCATCTCAGTGGCACAGGTAAAATTTGGAGGTCCTTTCCTCTCTAAGATTGTCTTCTGAACTTTCCTATTCCTTGCTTCCTCACCACCAAGTGCAACACTTAGCACACAAATGTCATTGACAAGGTAGTAAAATCAATTTACTTAAATCATCACATCTTTAATCCGATAAGTTAGTTACTGCCACTGGAGAATAAATTGTTAAAGAATATATTTCAATTTCTCACAGCACCATATATAGCATTCTTTTGCTTAACATTGTTTAGAATGGCATTTCCTTGGATTGGCTATTGGTATTTAACTATATTTCAAAGCAGTATGCATCATAAGAAGAAGATATGAGTAGAAGAAAGCAAAAAATTTCATTTCAGCTATGTCATACCCTATTACATTAAATTTATTATTAGAGGTACAATGATATTACTCAAACACTTATAATTATTTATTTATTCTACAATATTTAGACAAGTTTCGCATGGTATTGAGAAATGTAAAAGAGGCATGTTAATCATAGTTCACTGATAAAATAACAGTTCTGAAAAATGCAATGAGATTAGGGTGGGGCTTAAGTGGAGGAAACCCTTCTTTTTCTAAGTCAAATTTCCTTTTATTTCTAATAAGTTGAAGAAACCTTAAACAGTAAAGAAAAACTGCAAATTTGAAGATTATGGAAAATTTTCAATTTATGCTCTAACCCACTAAGTGTATACTAATAAAGCATATGCTACAGAAAACAGCTATAACCCTATTTCTCAAAATCAAGGACATTAATAATGGTATGCATATTCCATTCAATATGCTGAATCATGGTTCTACATTCAACATTCAACATTCAATAATGAGTGTCTCAACACTTAAATCCACAAAATTCTAAAATAGTTATTCTCTACAAAGTTTCTTATGGTTTGACGTATTAAAATATGGGAAGCTGTAAATTAACTACTTGGTAAAGCATGGGTAAGTTTTCTACCTAAGACCTATGCTCAAATCCTGTGTTCAACCCATAACAACTGACTTCTCACCTATAGGTGAGGTGATGATCTGTTGGTAACTGGGAAGTAGGGAGTAGTAACCAAACCACCCCTACAAGAGGGAATTGGCTAAAAAGGTTCATTGAAAATACTATATAGAATTCCCAAAAAAAAAAAATACTGTATTCTATTCTTGCTGAGAATGGGCTTGACTAGCTAACAATGCACAAAGAAATCAAAGTCTGAAAAAAGCATTTCTTCAAATAATTGGCATCCTGTTCCCCAAGAGAGGATAATTTAAGAGAGAATTCAAACAAATCACCAAATCCATATCGTAGATGACTGAGCATGATGTAAAGTTAGGAATGTTTAGTTAAAACTATGCTTCAAACAATCACTATTTGAAGAATTAATTTTGACCCAAAAAAATTTTCTTTCTTGAAGCTAAAGTTTACTAGCTCAAAAGAACCGAGTCTTAGTATGAGATTTGATCTCAAAAAACAAAAGAATTATTTTCAGAAAATTTCAGACATCCTATAGTCATTCCATGTGCTGATCCAACCAGTTGGAAACCTCTTTGAGCTATTGTGCTGGAAGCTAATGCCTCAAGCTCTGTTCCAATTTCATCAACTATAATGGTCTCGAGCTCTGTATATTGACATTTGGAATTTCTCCGTAGCAAAAATTTCTCAATTTTATTGATTTCGATAAGGCAGCCTACAGCAGGTGCCCCACATGCACATCTCAGCATGTATTGGGAACATCTCCCAATACACGGTTGGGATGTGAGAGATAGATGCAGAACCAGCAACCAAAGCCCAAAAGTTGTAGCACATCTCCGCATAAAAGCTTGCGCAATGGTTGAGTTTGAAAGGCAAATCTAGCATTGCATTTGATTCACATGAATAGGAGTCTGGAATCAGAATTGGAATAGCCCATTTCCTACTAGAATGTCATTTCCCTATTCGCGGGAATTGTCACTCCTTCCCCTCCCTTGGCAATTAGATTCCTATTCCAGTTTATTCCAATTCTCGTATGCGTCAAACATACAGGCAATAGATCATTCCGATTCCAGCTGCAAACCAAACCAATCTTTAATTCAAGACAACACCAAAAATCAATATATGGCCTAGGCCTTATACGAGAGTTCAGATATACGCCCAACAAGGGGGCGCCCCACAACGTCCCACAGCACATCCTCGGGAGATGTTCCCAATACATGGCAGGGATGTGCTGTGGGACGTTGTGGGGCGCAGATGTCAACCGACTAGATGCCACACAGCCCAAGGCCCATGATGTTTTTCCTTTTTTTTTTTTTCCGGTAAAGTTAGTCCTCGTAAATCACAGATGCTCAGTTTGGAAGGAATTCAAATACAAATTTGTAGAGTGCAAAACCTTATATTTTATATTATTTTATATATATTTGTATTGTACATATTTGCATTTATACTTCTTCTAAACTGAGCCTGAATAAAACAAAACAAAGAACATCCCAAAACGATAAACAGAGAGATTAGGCTCGCCTCACCTGTCACCAATAGACAAACTAACAGAAAAAAGATACAAGAAAAAACCACAAAATCAGACAAACACACATCACTTCTCGATTCAGCCATTAGGCACACTAAAATAGCCCGAAGGTATGTAATCAACCAAGCACTGATTCTGCTGAAACAAGATCAAACTTGGCAACCAGGTGGGGCAGCTTCATTGCTCTCTATGCCACTAAAAGTGAACTTGTATCGGCAGTCATCCGAAATCTTTGGATGAGTGCAAAAATTAGAAAGGATGAAATGAGAGAGAGGGGGGGGGGGAGATAGCTCTTAGGGTAGATCAAAATAAGGATATGGATAGTAGTAAAAAGTGATTTAAGCACTAATAATTTAACAGTGGACATGACTTAGAATGAATTTGCGAAATAGAATTCATGTATAATGCATGGATGATGATACAACAATAGCTGCAAATGAAGCAAAAGCCATGGCCTCAGCCACCTGTTATACATTTCCCCGAAGTGCATCCACCACATTTTTTTATGAATCTGAAGTACTATTAAATCTCTTCATCTTTGAGCCGGAGCAAAAGGAATTGCTTAAAAAATCACCCATAGTTCAACTTCAATTGGATCTTTCAGTAATCCTAAGTTCTCACCTGCAGCCAATCAAAATTCCTCTGCATAACATACATGTAAAACCTGAAAGTTCCTTTGTTTCCATAGTTTACTCCCCCATCACACTGAATGAAATAAGTTCCCAAGTTTGAGGGAGCTAGACAAGGTTATTTGTTTGAGACTTTGAGGAATATGGTAGCTAGGAGGCAAAATGTACTCCCCACTTTATGAGATGGAATCAAAGTAGGGGGAATGTAGTACAAATTTTGTATCAGTTTCTTAGGCTGTGTTTGAAAACGATGCAAATATGTAGTGTAAAACGGTCCATATAAATTGTAAAGTTGGGCTAATTTTGCACTGACAAGTTTACCTTCTTACCAAAGATCAAAGTATCGGTATTGGGTATTGTATTGGGTAAGTTGGATACGTATCCGGATACGGATATGCTTTGGAAATGCATAGATACAAACGAAAGATATAAAAACACTTGGATACATTAGGGAAATGCATACAAATCACATAAATACATTAATAATACTAAAACAAAAGCTGAATTATCTATGAATAAGATATAAATACATGAGAAATGCATGCTTCAATAGGTTATATGAAGAGAAATATTACAATAAACAATATCGTGACTCTAGAACATTCCAATATTGCACAATAATTATCACTCTTTCAATTTTATAATTATAATTTTTGTTTTTTATTAATTTTTTGGAATATTTATTAATTTAGCATTTTATTTAAATAACAACTATTTTTTAAATAATAAATATATTTTCATTTTTAACATGTAATGTTTTTATTTTACACATAATTGTAAAATAAAACAAATAAACCATTAAAGGTAGATAAAATAAATTATATTTAATTTTCAGTTTTTATTATTTTTTGGGAAAAATTATTTATTTAGTATTTTTATATAATAACTCTATTTTTTTTTCAAATAATAACTATGTATTCATTTTTAACATATAATTATATGTAAAATAAAATATATAAATCATCTAAGGTAGATGAAATATATTGTTTTTATAATAAATTTTTTGGAAAATTTAAATATTAAATTATTTATTTCAGTTTTCATAATACTATTTTTTTAACTTGTATTAAAGGTGAAAAATAATCCAAAAGTAGTCAATGTACACTTTTGTCAAACTAGACACAAATACGCCTCCATATTGGTGTGTATCGAACCATATCCACCGATACAGTACGATACAACCCAATACGGAGGTGTACTATATTGATACACACGATTTGTGGGTTATGTACCCAGTCATAGCGTATCCTGTATCTATGATCAAATATACGGATGCGATACGCTCCGTATCGGGAAAATCATATCGATACCTTAATCCTTGCTTCTTACCAAACAGATTTTTAGTTGTAATGGATGCAAACACAAATTCCAATAAAGCATGACTTTTTTTTTTTATCAAAATCCCACTTGAATGCAAATTTACTTCTTTACATCTTATTATCAATGTAAATCTGCATTGAAAAATGTGTTTTCTGTCATTTGTCAATGCATAAATGTAATGTTGCCAAACACAAGGCAAAAATGAACCAAAGTGCAAATTTACCCTAAACCGAGATTTACACTTCATTTGCATCGTTTCCAAATGCAGCCTTACATGCAAAATTTGCATGGTGCCAATGAGTGCAAATGAGACAAAAGTGCAAATTCCATGCCTGGTACAAGTGCAAAGCATAGTCACACACAAATGGATGCAAAGCTGAACCCGGTGCAAATTTTGTATCTAGTTCATATTTGTACTGTAAATAGAGCATAAAAATGATTTATGGCATACCATTTTATCCCGAATAAGCTTCTAAAATAGTTTTTTATTGTAAGGGAATATTATCTGTTTCAACAAAAATCAGCTTCTAAGTACAATCTCCATCTAGACTGTGAACCAGTAATGGATCAATCACTGATACAAATAAATGCCTTGTGCAAATAATAACCTAGCCTTCTCTATGGAAACTCTATATGGTTCTATAATCTAAAACATGAATTGTCTTCTACATGAAACTCATGATGGATGATTCAACTGTATTCTTCTTTGCGAGGATCATCCAGAGAGGCCCAAGCAATTAATGGATACGCTTGGGACTGATTTTATGTTTCTCAGGGATCATTCTTCAGAACAAATGGTGGGTTTCCTTGTTTGAATTGATTGATTTCTGGAATGGCAGTATTCTGATACACTTCGTCTGGACCACTTATGGCCCGAACAATGCAAACTTAAAAAAGTTCTTGTTTCGTCTGGACCACTTTTACCTCAGCATCTGCAGCTGGACTTATATTCTATGGACTTTATGTCATGGCGGGTGCAAAAGAATATTTGATTACCGTTTTGGGTTATTTGTGTTTGGCATCGTTGCTGTTTTTATTTGAAACGTTGGTTAATATAAATTACCCAACTATAATTTGAGGCTCTTTAGAGTTTAAACTTAATAGCTGGGGACTATTTGTAGAAACATTAAGTTTATGATTCTTTTTGTGATGTGATGTGACAAAGACAATACATCTCTCACCAAATTGTATTGATTAATTCAAAATCAAGTAAAAACAATGGTGGTACCAAAAAACAATGCATGGTACAAATAAAAAAGCCAACCAAATTTTGTATTATTCTCATTTATTTTTCTACCAGTTCAAATGAAATTGCTTCAAGCAAACAGAATCGAGAAACATTAAGTGGGTGTTTTGGTTCAGTTTATATTTATGAGTAAAGCAAATAATGAGGGTGTTTATGACACATAGGCATCATTAGGCACCACATCAATAAAGTGTCAATATACCCGTTTTAGGAAGTTCCAAAAATAAAGCTTTCTGAAATGTGAGAGACACATAGAAATCGATGTTTGTTTTTGATATGCACGGATGCAATTAATGAGGCCTTTGCTGATGGGGCGCCTATGTGGCAACGTATAAGTATGTGTCTGGTTCCGTGGACGTTTATGGATAGACTGTTTATTTGTATTTTTTTCACTTTAAACGTTTATTTGTACTTTTTCACTACAAATGTTTTTTGTTTTTGTTGTTTGATTGGGCTTTACCTTAAATGTTTTTTACTCTCCACCTCAAAGTAATATCCATTAAAGTGTGTCACATCAGCATTTAGTTTCAAGAAACATTGGGCATTTGGGGAAATAAGAATTTGACATTTCCCCAAATGTCCCATGCATAAAAATCAAAACATTTCAGTTTTCTACCATTTATTTGATAAACGGTGAAACCAAATAGTTGTTTTAAATTAGAGGTATTTAGTACAGTGGTTTGTGTTTTGGGTTGATCTATATGAATCTGTGAAAATATGTGTTGCCATGCACACACATAATACATCATGTGTGTGTATGTGTTATAAGTGTCATTTCAATTAGAAAAATACATGTATATAACAAATATCAACTTTGACGTTTTAGGTAGAAATAACAATTTGTATTGAACAACTCAGAATATTTCAAGAAGAAAACACTTTTTTTTTCACAAATTTGTATTAATCAACCCAATTCCAATGTACCAAACACCCCATAAGTGAATTGATTTCTTCAACTAAAATTCATTTATATACATTGATTAAGGGTAATTGGGCCAGTTTAACACGCTTCGAAATGAATCTACCTATATCAGCGACCAGTCTGCTCTCATTTATATGTAATATGTAGCATAATTAAGGCTTCATTTGACATTCCTTTTTATTTTTGCAGTTAAAAACTCAGTATTCACAAGGAACATTTTAACTACAACAAAGGATATATCAATCAAATGCAGCCTTAATGGAGATGATTGAGATCATCAAACAGCCATGTGAGTATGTGACAACATTGCGCAATTGGGGGGAACTATTCAATGGTGGACTGGACACCTCCACTGCTCCACAGACCACAGCCCAGTATCCCACAGGCCACAATTGTCTATGTTAGTCAATAGAGTCTAAATTGCACCCAACTAATGTTCTACGGATGCTCACATTCCAGGCCCACTGCACACCTCCACTCTCCAAATACAGTCCAAACACCCATATAAATGAAGACCTTAGCAACTGCTATTGATTTGTTCCTTCTCACATGCACATGGAAACATGGCGATTTGTTTTCTTCCTGTTCCCCGTGACAAAGGCATCTCTCTCTCTCAATAATTCTCTGTTCTTCACCAATGACAGTTGGATCACTACTTTGAAAAGCTGAACATATTCTTTTGGGCCCTCCACGGTCGTGGGCCCTACTACCTCTGCTATGTGTCCATGTCTTTTTAGAGCCCTTCTGTGGGCCGGAAGGGATGTGGGGCCATGCCCACCTCGTTTGAATTGTTGGGAGTGGTACCCATTTTAAGGAATTGGATGGATGAACATGGCCTGTTAGTGTTTTGATCCAGTCTGTTCAGTGCCAACTTCCATTCAATGGTCCAAATGAAGCAGGCACATGGACCTCCATGTCTCTCATAGGCCAAGACTTTATATCCATCAATCCGCCACTGGTTTTTCCTCTTTGGCAGGGTGTATCCTTTCCCTTGCTAGAAAGGTATTCTTTATGGTTTTAAAAAGGTTGTTTCATCATTTATGTGAGAGAGAGATCTTCTGACAATATTAATCAATGTTTTCGAATTGTTGTTGACTTGGTCGGTTGGGCTGTTCGGCTCAGGAATCAATTCCATTATACTCTAAACTTATGTTTTGGCCATAAATCATCGAATCGGTTAATAATTCATTGATTCGAGTGGTTGAACAATCGACCCGTTTGACCCATTTAACGATTTTGACCATTTTTTATTTTAATTATTTTTTAATTTTATTGTTAAAATAAATTATCCATTCAAATCAAACAGTCAAATTATCGACCCAAAAACCGGTGTCCAAAACAATTCTGATTCTGGGTCATTTTTTAAAATATTGACACTAACAGAGTAGTTCCAGATTAGTAATGTGTAGGGTACTACATTCCCTACCGAAGTGTGGCACTTTTCACAAATGGGCAATGGACCAATGGTCCTGGCCTTTTCTTCCAACTAATAAAAGCATAGAAAAAAATGACTTTACAGGGATTGCTTACTGCTTAGTCCGTGACCTAAGGTCTGTTTGCATGCTACTCCATCTGCTGGTAGCATCGTTCATAGTACCAATACAGAAATTGCGTATTGCCCGATTCTGAACTTTGATGCTCTCAGAAAATGAAAATATTTCAGGACAAGGTTTGACATCTTCATCCTTTCTTATGAATCTTAAGCTTTGAACATCTTCATTCTCTCAAATTTGCAGTATTTCACTTATTGCCCGCCCTGAAAAACTGATATGCATGTATTCAGTAAGCTGAACAATGGCTGGTAATTAAATCCATTAACTTTTTGCTTTACCCCGGGTGGAGGGGTGGCACAAGCTTTACTCCTCTCGAAAATCTAAACAAAATTATCAATTTCAAAGTTCAAATCTGATTCATGCAAATGTAAAGTTGGTTTAGTTTTGCATTTGATAAATTATACTTTCTTGTCAAACAACTTTTAATTGTAATGGGTGCAAATAGAGCTGTAAAACAGGTCGTGCTGGGTCGTGCCTTCTTCCCCTAGAATATTTTAGGGGGTCAGCCTGGCACGGCCCATGATTCAAGCCTGTACGGGCCCATGCCGTGCCACAGGTCGGGCTGGCCTATGGACTGAGTCTTAGGCCAGGCCGGACAATGGACTAGGCTAAAGCTATTTATTTTTTAAAAAAATCTTAAACGTTTTATTTTATATGAATTTTTGGTGTCTACAATTGTTTATATATACGATAATCAAACAAAATAGTATAATAAATTGAAAACAATTATTTATTTTATTAACATATTATTATATAATTATAATTTATATAATATATTATATATATAAATGTATGAGCCGTGGCGATTACACCTTGAAATATACATTTTTAATTTAATATTTATCAACTTTGAGTGAAAAATTTACATCCTTGAATATATAAACTTTGCTCTCTTTTCGGGTGCAAACATGCCTTGAAAATGGAGCATTAGATTAGGCTTTAGGGTTTGTTTGATCTGATAGGGTTGAGGGAATGGTCCGGCCCAATTGAGTAAGTGGGTGAGGTATGGATCCACCCCAACGAATATGTTTGGGATTTCACTGAAAAACGGATCCGGGTTTGACTGGACCCTCCGAGATCCAACCCTTTTGATGTTGTTTCTTCAACTGGCCAGTGGGTTATGTTGTTGACTCAAACAGTTGACCCTATGTGGGCCCCGATGGTTTGAGTTCAAGGATGTGCGTTTTTTAGGGTATCGATGGGTTTCCTCGCAGAACGGAGAAGAGATGCGGCAGCGGCACCCAGTGGTCCCCACTCCCAACTAGTGTCTGCATCAACTTACTCACCGGTGAACGAGACAGGCCGGCTACAGGCTACTTATGCCCATCATGGTCCATTATAAGAGCCTGGCCCATTCTCCGCATCGTGGGCTCCATACTTTGGTAGTTATCCGTTACATGCCACTGAAAAGGTTCCAAACTTGAAAGCCCAATCATGCAAATACATACGTGGGGAGGACGTAGGTTGAAAGGAATGTTGATAGGGATGGGATTCAGGATTCTGGCCGAGTCCACATGAACATTTTTCTATTTAAATTCAATTTGGTATTAAAATATGAGGTTTGAGTTCAGTCTCAAGCTCAATTACAATTAAAAACATGATTTCAAAATCAGCATAACGTAAAAGCTTATATATTGGATTAAATCGGACGGTCAGACCGGTTTACCTGGGAATCAGTCGGGAAATCGGTTCTGTTTAACCTTAAAATAATTCTTGAGTCAAAAGCCATTCATTTGATTAGCAACCCACAGACTTTGGCAGTCGAATTGGCGAATCGAACAACAATTTTTGGTCTTTTTATTTTTTAAATTAGAATGGGCCTTTCGTTCAAATTTGACTTGGGAACTGATGGTTAAAATGGTTCCGTGTTCAATCTGGTTTTTAAAACCTTGACTATACGTATAAAAATTAAAAAAATTATATATGGTATGCATTTGAAACCATGGACGTTTATTGACTAAACGTTTTGTAATTGATTTATTTGAAAAGCCGAAAAAATCAATAATGAACCTATTTATTAACACTTAGACGCCATTAGATAGAATAAACACTTATCCCCAATAGAAAAATGTTAAATAAAACTTACCCCAACGATAAATATATATATAAACCGATGCCTACCTTTACAAGTCCCTATGCGACTTGTTTACTATTACTAATACTAATAATCACGCTCTACTTAAATACTAACCCTGATCATAATAGACTCACTAATCCTTATTTATTATTACTAATAACATCAATTAACAAAAAAACCTTACCATCTTGGGCTTCAGCGCCATGGAGATGGAGATACGGTTAGGTTGGTTCACGCTTCACGCTTGGACTTCTTTTCATTAATTCCTTCATTTATTTCATACGCGTCCATTGAAACAACTCCGTCCCCTCGCTTGCCCTTCACGGGACTCCGGCAGATAACCAACCTCTCACTTTCCTCCTCAACAGTAAATAAACATCTCTTTCGTTTCACATGCTTAATCAACGTTTTAAAAAAAGACCCGGAAATGCAACCGTTCGAATGGATGGCTTACTTTGACAGTAAAAATAAAAATAATTAAAAATATATAAAAACAGTCAAAAACCGTTTGACGGTTCAACCGTCCAGATCAATGGTTTGTTGACTTTTTCAAATTTTTTACCAGATTTCGGGTTTGGGGTAAAACAGAACTGGTTGCCTCGACAGTTTCTAGGCCAAACGGTCCGACCATCTGAGTCAACGAGGGTTCGAAAACGTTGTGCCTAATACCTATAACCAGTCCTGTTCTGACCAAGTTTGTGAGCAATATCTTACTTAATCCAGCTTTTGGGTTCATACCCCACTATATATATTCAATCAATTATGTGGGCCTACTTTGTATTTGTCACACCGGGAAATTGTCTAAAACTCACCATGAGTTTTCAACATTTCCCTTAAACTCACCACAATTTTTCAAAATGTCTAAAACTCACCATGTTATGAAGTTTTTATTTACCAAAACTCACCTTCCCTTAGTGCACTGTTAATGTTTTTTAACAGAGGTGTCCATGTCAACATAAATAACATTTTTCATGACCAAATTAGCCTTGAATGGCGAGTTAAAGGAAAAATGATATTTCTTAGTTTTTCAATTTTGTTGTTCTTTTGTATTTTTAGTGTTGTTATAATTTCAAGTGTTTTTATAATTTCTGTTTTTTTTTCACTTGCCTCTCTTTGATGATGGGATATGTTAACTTCTTGAGGTGCAAAGTGTAGGCGAGGGCCGATACTGAATAGCTTGTAGGTTTTGATAGGGTATCAGCTCGAGCGTTCTCGGCCCGTGGGACTTGGTGCAAAGCGAAGCGCTAGAAGTGACTATTTAACTCTCAGACTTTGCCGAAGTATTTGGCAATATTTGGCTCCCTGGCCCCACATTCCCCATTCAACTGGTTCATAACTAATTGCGAGTCGCTAAAGACTTCAATGTGCTTGGTTCCGAGGTCTTTTGCCTAGAGGCCCGCAAGCGAGGCCTCGTACTCAGCTTCGTTGTTGGAGTCAGGGAAATCGAACCATAGTGCATACTCCAGTTCCTTATCATCTGGGATGAGAATTATGAGGCCAAATTTGCTTCATTTGGCGTTGGAGGATCCATTTACAAATAAGGTCCAGGTCGACCAAGGCTCCTCATTTTTGGGGCGTGCCTATGGCCGTGGATGATGGTGCATTCAGCCAAGAAGTCTGTCAATGCTTTGTGCCTTTATTGCAAGCCTCGATTGATAGTGTAAGTTGAACTCCGATAGTTTGATAGTCCACTTGGTTAGCCGACCTGAGGTCTCAAGCTTTGCGAGCACCGACTTAAGGGGCTGGTTGGTTAACACTGAGATGTTTTGGGCTTGAAAGTAAGGCATCAACTTCTTAGCTGAGACCACTAGTGCAAAGGCTATTTTCTCTACTTCAGGGAATCTAGTCTCAGTCTCATGGAGGACCTTGTTGACATAATAAATCAGCATCTGAATTCCCTTGTCTTCCCGAACCAGCACCAAGCTGACTGTCTCATCCCCAATTGAGAGGTATAAGAACAAGGTTTCTCCGAGGATGGGCCACGTAAGTAAAGGTGGTGATGTGAGGTAAGACTTTAACTCTTCGAAGACTTTCTAACAATCTTTTATCAATTGTAAATCCTTCAACTTCTTAATGGCCTAGAAAAAGGGTATGCACCAATTGACCGACTTCAACATGAATTGGTTAAGGGTTGCGACCTGGCTAATGAGCCTTTGGGTTTCTTTAATTGATCGAGGGGGCTCCATGTCCAGTATGGTTTGTATCTTCTTAGGGTTGGCCTCTATGCCTCGTTGGGTGACTACAAAACCCTAGAATTTTCCTAAGGTGACCCTGAAGGCACATTTGGTGGTGTTCAACTTCATGTTGTATTGTCTCAATAGCCCAAATGTCTCGCCAAGGTCTGAAGTGTGTTGGCTAGCCCTAAGACTCTTCATAACCATGTCGTTTATGTAGGCCTCAACGTTCCTCCCCGTTCACCTTTTAAAAATCTTGTTCACCAGTCTTTGGTAAGTGGCCCCGCTGTTCTTTAGTCCAAAAGGCATCATCATATAGCATTAGGTGTCGTGCTCTATAATGAATGAGGTCTGCTATCTTTGGGGCAGGCCTTGTTGAGATAAGTGAAGTCAATGCATATACACCATTTCCCATTAGTTTTCTTAACCACAAGCACATTAGATTGCCATTTAGGGTAGTGTACCTCTCTTATGAAGTAGTGCCGAGTAGATTGTCCACCTCCTCTTTGATGGCTTTCTAGCGCTTCGGTGCAAAGTTTATATTCTTTTGCCAAACTAGCCTACAGTTTGGGTCCATTCTTGAGGGGTCAATTCCTGGCATATCAACTGCGGACCAAGCAAACACGTCAGTATTAGTTTTGAGGAAACTTACCAATTCGGAAAGTGTGTCTTGAAGGAGGCGAGACCAGAGTCTTACCATTTTCTCGGGCTTGGCTTTGTCTAGGGGAGCTGAAATGAGGTCATCGACCGACTAGCCTTGGACTAATGGTTCATCCTTGAAGTCGAGCCCCTCTAGTGGTAGGGCTTCCTTGGTCTTGCCTTTTAGCGTCACAACATAGCACTGTCTGGCAGCATGCTAGTTTCCCCTAACTATCCCTACGCCATGCTCTATGGGGAACTTCATGGCTAGGTGGTAAGATTAGATGACCGCCTTGAGTGCATAAAGGGTCGACCTTCCTATGATAGCGTTATAAGGTGAGTATATATTCACGACCAATAACACAATCATCCGAGAGACTTGACAAGGTTTGGTCCTTATAGTGACCGATAGGGTTATCTTTCCTTTAGGTCTGATAGATACTTCAGAAAATCTAAGGGAGAAAAAGACTTACTTAAAGAGTGGTTTGATGCCAAAAATCACTGAGATAGATCCCCAACTTGATTCTCTAATGATGGTGTTAAGATAATATTAATTGTTTTCTGCATGTTTATGTTTCTAGTTGTAGTCTCAGTCAATGTGTCTTAGTCTTTAGGAGATTAGTTACAGTATTTGAATATGGGTTTGTTTAGAGTCCATAGTTAAAGTAATTGTGTAGAACGTGGGTTTGTTTGGAGTCCTATTTACATGAATTTTCTGTTATGAATTTGTCTATTTATTGGGTTCAAGACTTCTGATGGCTTCTGAGAATTTTGTTCAACCAACCATTCCACGTTTTGATGGTCATTATGATCACTGGAGCATGCTGATGGAGAATTTCTTGCAGTCTAAAGAGTACTGGCATGTTGTTGAAACTAGTGTAGCAACACCTGCGGCTGGAACGGAACTCACAGACGCTCAACAAAAGGAGTTGGAGGGACTGAAGTTGAAAGATTTGAATGTGAAAAATTACTTATTCCAGGCTATTGATCGATCTATCCTGGAAACTATTCTTTGCAAAGAAAGTTCCAAGGATATTTGGGATTCAATGAATAAGAAATATCAATTCTCTTCTAGAATGAAGCGTGCACAACTTCAGGCCTTGAGAAAGGAATTTGAGGTTCTACAGATGAAGAATGGTGAATCTGTAACCAGCTATTTTGCAAAAACCATGCGGTTCCATGGTGAAAAGATGGAAGATGTTGTCATTGTTGAGAAGATATTGCGGTCCATGGCACCCCAGTTCAATTATGTTGTCTGTTTAATTGAAGAATCCAAGGATGTTGACACACTCTCCCTTGATGAATTCCAAAGTTCTCTGCTGGTCTATGAACAGAACATGAATTGAGATTCAACTACAGAGGAACAAGCTTTAAAGACTTCTACCCCTGTTTCTTCTTCAAATTCTAGAGGTAGAGGTAGAGGCAGGGGTAGATGTTGAGGCAGAGGAAGGGGTGGCAGTGATGATCACTCTCAAGGTAGAGGCAGAGGACGAGATCAGCAATATGCCAAATCCAAAATAGAGTGTTTTCGATTTCATAAATTCGGTCATTATCATTCTGAATGTTACACTAAGCTGCTTAATGACAAAGAAAATGAAGAGACTTCAAATTTTATCGAGAAAAAGGAGGCAGAAACATTGCTGATGGTTGTTCAAGACGAAAAAGAACCCGAGTCAGAAATCTGGTATGTGGATACAGGATGCAATAGATTTTCATTCTACTGTGAGTTTTGGTGATAGTTCTACTGTGAAAGTGATGGGAAAAGGTGATATTAAGATAAGAACCAAGAATGGTCTTGTGGAAACAATCTCTAATGTATTGTATGTTCCTGACCTGAAAAGTAACTTATTGAGTGCTAGTCAGTTATAAGAAAAGGGTTATGTTATCACTATTAAAAAGGGTCTTTGTGAAATTTATGATCCTGTTAGAGGTGTTATTGCAATTGTTCAAATGAGTTCAAACAAATTGTTTCCATTAAAGATTGAAAGTATCCAATCTTGTTTGATGGGTGAAATAAAAGATCCTTCACGGTTGTGGCATTTTCGTTATGGTCACTTGAGTTTTGGTGGATTGAAGACCCTTCAACAGAAGAACATGGTCACAGGCCTTCCAGAAATTACTACCCCTTCCCAAGTCTGTGAAGAATGTGTTGTTAGCAAACAACATCGTTCTCAATTTCCCAAAGGAAAGTCATGGAGAGCAAAGGATATTTTGGAGCTGGTGCACTCGGACATTTGTGGACCAATAAACCCATCTTCTAGTGGAGGTAAAAGATATTTTGTTACCTTTATTGATGATTTTTCAAGAAAAACTTGGGTTTATTTTTTACAGGAAAAATCAGAACCTTTATCTACATTTAAAAACTTCAAAGCTCATGTGGAAACTGAAGTAGGAAAGTCCATTAAGAGCCTTTGTACAGATCGTGGTGGTGAATATTGCTCAAAAGAATTTGAAGTTTTTTGTTCAGAGCATGGCATTTGAAGAGAGCTTACAATTGCGCATACACCACAACAAAATGGTGTATCGAAGAGGAAAAACAGAACCATTCTCAACAGGGTGAGAAGTTTATTGGCAAGAGGAAGAGTTCTAAAGACTTTTTTGCCAGAAGCAGTAAACTAAAGCATTTATGTTTTGAACAGAAGTCCAACTTTTGCTGTTCAAAATATGACACTAGAAGAGGCTTGGAGTAGGAGAAAATCAGCTATGGATCACTTTAGAATCTTTGGATGCATCACTTATGCTCATGACCCGGATGAGAAAAGGAAGAAACTTGATGACAAGGCTGAAAAATGTGTCTTTCTTGGTGTAAGTGAAGCATCAAAGGCATATAAATTATTCAATCCACTACAAAGAAAATTGTGACCAGCCGGGATGTTGTTTTTGAAGAAGAGAACACTTGGGATTGGAATAGGCAGCAACCTACCCAAGTCCTTTATGACAACAATGATGAGCTGGAAGAAATTTCAGCACCTTGTATGCATTGAAATTCATCAAGTACAACCCCAACAGCCTGCTTGGATGGAAGATTATGAGGTAATTGGAATTCAAGAACCAATTACTCACTTTGCTTTATTTTCATATTGTGATCCTACAACTTTTGAGAGTGCTGTTAAAGAAGAAAAATGGCGAAAAGCGATGGATGATGAAATTGATGCCATTGAAAGAAATGATACATGGGAACTATCTGACCTTCCAAAAGGACACAAAACCATTGGTGTAAAGTGGGTCTACAAAACAAAGCTGAAAGAAAATGGTGAAGTTGACAAGTACAAGGCACGCTTGGTTGCCAAGGGATACAAGCAGCAATATGGGATTGACTATACAGAAGTGTTTTCTCCCGTTGCAAAACATGACACAATCAAATTGGTGGTTGCTTTGGCGACACAAAATTCTTGGTCTATTTTTCAGCTAGATGTCAAATCAGCATTCTTGCATGGGTACTTAAAGGAACAAGTATTTATCGAACAACCCCCTAGTTATGTCAAGATTGGAAATGAGCATAAAGTTTACAAATTAAAGAAAGCTCTTTATGGGCTAAAACAAGCCCCACGGGCTTGGTATAGTCGCATTGAATCTTATTTTCTTAAAGTTGGTTTTAGAAAATGTCCTTACGAGCATACACTTTTTGTGAAGATTGGAGATAAAGGGAAAATGCTCATTGTTTGTTTGTATGTTGATGACCTTATTTTTACTAAAAATTGTGATGACATGTTTGAAGAGTTTAAGAAATCTATGATGAACGAGTTTGAAATGTCTGATCTTGGTATGATGCATTACTTTCTTGGAATAGAAGTGGTGCAATCATGTGATGGGATATTTATTTCTCAGAAGAAATATGTGGGAGAAATTCTGGACAAGTTTGAAATGAAAGATTGTAATCCTGTAAAAACTCCATTTGAGGTTGGCTTGAAACTACACCAAGACCATGAAGGGAAGAAGGTTGACAACACACTTTACAAACAGATTGTGGGCAGTTTGATGTATCTAACTGCAACAAGACCAGACACAATGTATTCTGTAAGCATAATTAGTAGATATATGGAGAAACCTACAGAATTGCATTTGTTGGCAGCCAAAAGAATCCTTCGTTAGTTGCAAGGAACTAAGGACTTTGGGTTGTTTTACAAAAGGGGTGCAAAGTCTAATTTGCTGGGATTTACTGACAACGATTATGCAGGAGACCAAGATGATAGGAAGAGTACTTCGGGTTACGTTTTTATGTCTGGGATAGGTGCTATTTCATGGTCATCCAAGAAGCAATCGATTGTCACCTTGTCAAGCACAAAAGCTGAATTTGTTGCTGCAACATCTTGTGCTTGTCAAACGATTTGGCTTAGGAGAATTCTTGAAGAGTTGAAATTCAAGCAACTAGATGCTACTACAATTTTTTGTGACAACAATTCAACCATCAAGTTGTCCAAAAATCCTATGTTACATGGAAGAAGCAAGTATATAAATGTGAAATACTATTTTCTAAGAGACCTAAGCAGTGATGGCACCATTGATCTGAAGTATTGCAAAAGTGAGGAACAATTGGCTGATATATTTACTAAGCCTCTCAAAATTTCTCCCTTCCAAACTTTGAGAAGGTTGATGGGTGTTTGCACTTTGAAGAATGTTGATGTTGCTGTTGCACAAGTAAACTGAAGCACTGCAGTGTTCAGTTAAAGGGAGGGATTGTTAAGATAATATTAATTGTTTTCTGCACGTTTATGTTTCTAGTTGTAGTCTCAGTCAATGTGTCCTAGTCTTTAGGAGATTAATTATAGTATTTGAATATGGGTTTGTTTAGAGTCCATAGTTAAAGTAATTGTGCAGAACGTGGGTTTGTTTGGAGTCCTATTTACATGCATTTTCTATTATGAATTTGTCTATTTATTGGGTTCAAGACTTCTGAATAAAGATACAGAGAGAGAGAAACACATTTCTCTTATCTAAGTCCTGGGTTCTCTATCTTTTCAATTGCTTTTGTTAACGGTCTACTCCTTTAATTTCTTTTATTGACAGATGGATTGTTTTTACCTTCTCTTAGCTTGAAGAGAAAAAAAGGAGGAAATAATTCTTGCATTAGCTAAAGAAATTAGGTTTTCTTTTCTGAATACATTTTTCCCTTTTGCTAAGAAATCCTCCCTTAAAAAGAATTTCCAAATAGCCCCCTCCTACAACACCCACTCTCCCATTATTAACCTTAGTGGGTTCTTTTGGGTATTACAGTATTGGTCCCCAGGAATCCCGGCCATCTATGTTTGGTTTGAAGGGAAAGATAGGGAAAGGAAGAGAAAGACGGGAAACCAGTACAAAATTTGTAAAGGTTTTCTTACCTTTACCTACATTTTCATTCAAACCAAACATGCCTGGTTCGTTTTTCAGTATCCAGGTAACGTGATAAACAGGCAGGAATTGCTTAAGTGCCAATGTTTGATCGGGTTTTACATTTTTTAATAATAATAAAGGCAGAAAATGATTAACGTTTTTAGTGTATGATAAGCAATTTATTCAGCCTCCAAGAAAAGCACCAATTGCCTGAAAAACTGATAGTTTCTAAAATATTCATTTTCTGTAAACTCATTATAATGATGCACGAATGCAGAGAAATTATCAACTATCCAGATGACCAACTTATCCGACAAGATATCGACGAACAAACAGAACCTTAATATATCATCCTTCCCGCACCATACCACCTCCACCTCATGGTGGAATAGAGTCCGGTTCACCTTGACAATAAAACACGTTCCACCTCTCGACCAACATGTGGGGTTGGAACATGTTTTGTTGGCTGAATAGATCGGAGGGTCAGCCGGGTATTCCATCAGTTCTTGGGATTTGGGGAAACGTTCGATCAGCCCATTGGGCACATGTCTACCATGTGATTTGTGTTTCTTTATTAGCTCCATAATGACATAATGCCAATTAATGTATAATAATTCATTAATTAATTAGGTAATGTCAGATTTTATCTTGGAGTTCCCATACTTTGAACTTCGAAGGACACGAAAACATGACTCCGTTTATCCAAAACCGATACGTTTCGTTGCAAGTTGCATCCGGAGCCGATACGTTACACCGAGGTAAGAAGATCAGTAGAACACTCCAATTTGGTTGGATAATACCATAAAAAGGCTGTAGTACCGAAAACCTGGAATACTCCATTTTGAAAACATTGAGGATATTTTAGTCATTTCATCCTCTCATTCCTAAAGACAAAAGAAGCCGATAACGGAGACTCTCCTCACGGTCACATCTATGCTACTCCTCCATGTGACTTCCTGAAAACGCCCATCCCAATTCCCTCTCTCTCTCTCTCCCCTTCTTCCTCTGTTCTTCAAAGAAAGAATCACACTAATAGATGAAAAAGAAATTCAAGAAAGAAAGAGGACTGAACATCCAAATCCCAACCGAACCAACCAAGAAAATCGACTTCATTTCTTAAAGAAACGATGGAAAAACGAACTACCAACTACCCATCTCTTTAATCTTTGTGTCTTCGCCTTCACTTTTTCTCCAACCTAAAACGAAAGCCCCATCTCAACTACTGAACCTCTCTCCAAGCTCTCTTATTTGGTTATTCTTCAAATCCCCGGTGGCATGGTGGAACTGCAGAGAACCACCAAGAGCAGGGGGTTCTATGTCAGGATGAAGCTCTTGCACAACAGACATGGAAGACAAGAGAAGAGCTCCTGCTACAGATATTTCAGATGGGTTGTCTGGGTTTCTTTATCCCTCTATTTCTTCAGCTATTACCTCATTAGTAGCTCCAGCAAACCCACCTTGCTCCCTAAAACCACCGTCTCAGTTTCAAAGACCAGCTTTGTCTCTCGAGCCTTGTTCGAGTCCAATACAACTCTTTCACAACAACTCAGTAGAACCAAACAAATACACTTGTCTGAGTTGTCTCGAGGTTCGATAAATTTGATCTGTTTCGCTTCCTGCTTCATAACTCTGGTTACTCATCCATCTCATTCGATTTTCTTTCGTTTTCTTTAGGGTCGTTCGACAATTTGAAGGTTTATATCTACGATCTCCCTTTGAGGTACAACGCAGACTGGTTAGCAAACGAGCGATGCAGCAACCATCTCTTTGCAGCCGAAGTAGCCATACACAAGGCATTAATGGATAGTGACGTCCGGACGCTAAACCCATGGGAAGCCGATTTCTTCTTTGTTCCCGTTTACGTGTCCTGTAACTTCAGCACCGTTAATGGCTTCCCGTCGCTCGGTCACGCGCGGCCTCTTCTAGCGTCAGCTGTGCAGCTCATCTCTTTGGAAATGCCGTTCTGGAACCGAAGCGGCGGGTCCGATCACGTCTTTGTCGCTTCCCACGATTACGGAGCTTGTTTTCACGCTATGGTGAGTCAAAGATTCTTCATTTTCCTTTGTTGTCTTCTCCGGTGCAGGTTTTCCAGTTTACTCAAAATGGGCTGCTCGAAGAAACAAGGGTTTTACTTATTTTAATCTTTTGTCTTCTTTGTAATTTCGTGAAGGAGGAAGTAGCTATCGCAGACGGGATTCCTCCGTTCTTGAAGAAATCGATCATACTGCAAACATTTGGTGTCAGTTTCCGGCATCCCTGTCAAGACGTCGAAAATGTGTTGATACCGCCCTACGTTTCGCCGGAGAGTATACGGTCGACGCTGGAAACGGCGCCGGAGAACGGCAAAAGGGACATATGGGCATTTTTCAGAGGCAAGATGGAAGTTCATCCCAAGAACATCAGCGGACGGTTTTACAGCAAGTAATTACTTAGTTATCCCCTGTCAACCAAAATCCCAAAAAAATCTTAAATTACAGCAATACCCCTTACGAAGAGGGTCGTCTGCGGCGAAAATCAGTAGATGTATAGGACTCTTTGGTCAATCCGAAGAACTAACAATAAAGAGTCTTGTCTGACAAAGCGGGCGGGATTTTCTAGGGTATTTCTGTAAAAACGAACGACACGATGTCTAGAATTTAACTTTCTGAGATAATTCCCTTAATTTTTGTAGGCGAGTACGGACGGTGATTTGGGAGAAATACAACCGGCACCGGAAGTTTTACTTGAAGCGGCATAGGTTTGTCGGTTATCAGTCAGAGATTGTACGGTCGGTCTTCTGCCTCTGCCCACTTGGCTGGGCCCCGTGGAGCCCTCGACTTGTCGAATCGGTCGCCCTCGGCTGTGTTCCGATCATCATTGCGGACGGCATTCGGTTGCCATTCTCGGATGCCGTCCGGTGGCCGGAGATATCGCTCACCGTTGCGCAAAGGGACGTCGGGAGCCTCGACAAAATACTCGACCACGTTGCTTCAACTAACCTGTCGACCATCCAAAGGAACTTGTGGGACCCAGCCAATAGGCGGGCCCTACTGTTCAACGATCAAGTCCAAGAAGGAGATGCCACCTGGCAAGTGCTACAAGAACTGTCAAAGAAGCTTCAGAGGTCGTACCGGAGACGGGCCACTTCGTAGCGAGTGAAAGCGGGATACGTGGCGCTTTTCCCAACGTGGGTGCTGATGCAGGCAAAATAATGGAGGACAGCTGTGTTTCTGTTGGACTGCTTCGAATTCACGGGAGCCCTGGTGGGGACACGTGTATGTACATTGGAGATGGGGACATCTGGTTGGCTGGATGATCCGTAGTGCGGGAACTACGATGAGACCGGATCTACGATGGTCTCAGCGCTACAGGATAAAATAAAAAAAAAGGCTTTGACAAAGAGAAGAGGAATAAAATAATGGAATTGATCATGTATGTGGAGAAAGAGAGAGAGAGAGAGAGAGAGGAAATATTGTTTATTATTTATTATTTATTTTTGAAAAGAATAAAAAAACGGAAATGGATAAATTTACAGCTGGGCTAGGAGAGAATCTTTAATGGCAAAAGGGAAGTGGGCTGGTTGCCAGCTGAAGTGTCAGAAAGCTTTAAATACTTTTGCGTGTTTGCTTGTTTTTTAGGTGGTGGTCACGGAATCAATTTGTGGGCAGCAAACGTGGACTTTGTCTCTGTTGTGTAATGTGTTCTCCCCATTTTGTGTATTTGCCTGCTTGTCCTTGTACACCAGGGCGGTAAGTGTGGACACCAACTTGGGCGTTGGGCCCTGTGGCCGTGGCCGTGTAAAATGAAGTCTGACCTCTCCCATCAGGCCATCACACATTCACACGCTGAACCAAACATGGGGCTGTAATCGGGTTGGACTTCTGGTTTGTTGAAATTCGAAACACTGAAATCCTATCCGAAATATTGGATTCGGATCAGATTACTCCGACTCCGCTATATTATCGTTGAAGTAAATAAAAAAAGTTAATTATATTTAACGAATATATAATATTAAATATCTATATACGATATATGAGTATAATACTCTTATCGGATCGGACGGGTCAAATCCGCAAGGGATCCGGTCATTACGGATACAGGTCTTAACATTCAAATCCGAGTAATGGGATCTGATGTCAGATCGGACATTGAATTTTTGGAATCCATTGACAGTCTAAGTAGGGATATACTTTCACCAGAATGCTTCAACAATCCTACGGGGAGATGTTCCCAATCTATGGCTGCAATGGCTTATTTGGACGTGGTTGGGACAATGTATTAGTAGCTAATCTGAACTCAAATCCGACTAATGGGATCAGATGTCAGATCGGATACTGAATTTAGGCTCTATTCACAGTCCAGGTAGAGATATATTATCAAATATCAACAAAATGCTTGGGACATGGTTGGGACCGTGTGTTGGTAGCTGATGTGCAACTCTTGTCAGCGCTAACCAAGCCAACCCAACCCAACCCCTTTAGACGCGTGGGTGGGCTGTAGCAGCTTGCCACTTGTGAAACCTTGAACGGTTGCAGTAATCCAATTATTGACTTTTAAGGTGGGCCCATAGGTCTTTCATCTTCACGGAACGGATCCGCTCCTCACACAATGTTTCTTCAGTGTAAATTACAGACTACCACCTGTATTTAGGGGTAGTGATAGGGGTAGTGATATTTAACGCCTTGAAATTTTGGATTTTAGCACTTCTTCCCTACCCCCCAATGACAATGAGGCTGAGAGCAAAGGTAAAATTATTAAACTATCCATTGGAGGAAGATTCATAGAATGAGTTAGGGATTTAATTGTGTTGTGAAAACGGGTTATAGCTTGTAACTTTTGGGCCCTAATATCAATAAAAATAATTCTTTTAAAAATATATCAAATAAGGGCAAAAATGTTATTCATCTTCTTTCTCCTCCAAACCATCGAATAAATTCTCTCAAAATTAATAAATATTGATCATAAATCTCTAGTTTTTTGTTCAACCTTGTACTTATTGGCTTGCTACAAGTAAAAATGGCGAAGCCCATTCTTGCATTTTTTGTATTTTATTTTATGCACCTCGCTTCTCCACTTAATGGTGTTTAGAAATCAGAACTGTTTCAGATACCTCTAACATGCTTATTAGCTAGAACCAAACTATCGATTCTTGTACTTGGTATATTGTTTCATGTGTTCTTCTAACTATTTCAAAAAAACTCATAGCAGCTCTGCTCTAAATTCAGATGTGGAGAAGAAGAAGAAAGAATAAGAGGAGGAGGAGATGGAAAGAGAAAGATAGAAACCTGAGGCGGTGAGATTTGTTCGGTGGTCTGAAGGAGGAAAGAGATGAACATTGATTTTACCATTTTTTAATATTTTTAAAAAAATTATCCTATTCCAAAAATTATATTAAAAAGATTAATTTTATTGAAATTAAGACCCAAAAGTTGCCCTTGTGAAAAAAGTGAATGAAACTCGGGGTTTATTGCAAAACACAATTTGAGGGAGCCATGCATAACAATCAACAATCAACATACAGCGCGAGGCAATAATAGCACATCCCAGCCCCACGTACTGGTGACCGGTGAGGTCTTGATATTTGCATTCATATTATTTCATCACGTCTATAAGTAACTGTATCGCATTTTGGGACGCCATTATTTTAATTTGTACTAGCTCAAACAATCAACAAGGCACCATTCATGATTATAACAATTATGAACTCACGGATGCCGTTTTGCATATTATATTAAGGGTAAATGGCTTAAACCTCTAACTTTGTAAAAAATGTCTAAAATATCCATTTAGTTATTTTCAATAAAAATGTTTATATTTTAAAATTTCTCTTCATATGAATCACTATCTCAAATTTTTCTAATTTCTTTTCTGAAATTGATTTATTTTTTAAAATTTTTCTTCATATTAATCACTCAAAGATAAAGGTACAACTTTAAATTCTCTTTATTTTTGTTGTTCATAAATTTTGTATTGTTTTCTTCCGGTAGAAACCAGCTTCAATAATAACTATATGAGTATTTTAGACATTTTCATGGTTTTTTTTTGCAATGCGATTTTATTTGCTTTGATGCAAATGCCTGTAAGTCCGAATTCTGGTTTGTTGCTAGTGGGTTATAATTCTCCCTTAGTTTGAATATGAGTTTATTGCTACTTTTCATTGTTACTACTACTTTCAATTTTCAACCAGCCCACATTGAGGGTGTCCTCTTCCTATCAACCAGACCACTTGGTGCCAACTGCCAAGTTGGTCATAAGGCATCTCTTGTATTGATGAGTCGTGGGGTTATATCATGGAAGTCAATCTCTCCGGCTCCTCCCATTATGAACCAATGGGTCCTATGTACATTTTGTCATTAATCCTATTGACCTACTAATTAAATCGTGTATAAAAAGTATCGCCCATACGAAAGAATAAAAAGAAAATTAGGCAATTCATCATTATTAGAAAAAATGTAGCTTTCTATCCAAATATACATAATTAGAATCATTAGGGCGTGCTGAATTTTGGGTCTAAGAACTTATAAACCTCATAATAGTTTGGATTATATTGGTATTTTGATGAGGACGTCCTCATTATATTATGCTTCTACTTATTGTCATTCAAAAAAGGAAAACTGAAACAAGTAACTGGGCTTGCCATCTTATAGACTCTAGTAGTTTCAGTTGGGAATTATGATATTCCACCTTGAACGATAAAAACTTCTATTTTTAAAAATTTAAGCATCGATCACCTTTTTCTTTCTTTTACTGTTGATCAACAGAAAAGATATATATTTCAGTAGGGTATGTCTAGAATTGGTATAGCATCTCACTGTTGTCAACCACTTAAGCTGTTTATGAGAGCACCTCTGGTAGCGGTGGTCATATGGCTGAATTGAAAGACCACTTGTACTCTCGAATCTTGAATATAAGTTTGAAAATTTTGCTTTTTGACTGAATGGAGCTGAAGTTGGGTTGATTATTATACATACCCTCGATGATTTATTAATTAATTGTTTTATCTACTAAGAGACAATACGTCAGTCATTAAGTTTAACCACTTCAACCATATTCAAACGGCTAATGCTAACAGTTCTTGTTTGATCCAGCTCCAAGTCTCTCTGCATCTTTTTCTTGTTCCTTTTGTAGTTAATAAACCGTTCCGAGCTTTAATATCTCATGAAAGGTTTGGCTTATGAGACTTGCGAGCTTAGTATTAAATAAATAATTTTATTATATATATATATACATACATACATACATATATACATATATAATAAATATACATATATATAATAATTTTATTATATATAATAATATTTTATTTTTTATGTATAATAGTAATTAGTTTTTATAATTTTTAATTTTTTTGTCTAAAAAATAAAAAATAATTTTATACATATAATTTTTTATTTTTCAAAAAAAACTTAGCTTGTAGTCGAGCACAAACTTGCAAACTATGAATTGAGTTGAGCTCGAGCTCAAGTCTTAAGATCAAATCGAGTTTGAGCTCGAGCTTGAACTTGAGCTTGATATGAATAACCAAGTATTCAACTCGGCTTGGCTCAAATCCACCCCTAGTGAAATATTCTATATTGTCATGTTCAGAGATGCTTGATTTTTTAGACTTTTATTGCTACATGTATTTCATTCTGGATCTCTTATATACCTACCAACTGCTTCGTCTCCATACCCACCAGGCACTACTAGTGTGTGTTGGGAAAATTTCTTCATGAATGACAAAGAGGGATATTCCCAATATACCTATAGTGCCACCTGGGTATGAATGTTGGAACAGTTTGTGGGTAGGCTTCTTGAATTGTAACTGAGCATTACTGAATGAATTCCACCTTATCATGTTTAAAAAAAATCCATGGTTCTCCGTTTAAAACTAAAATGTATGGTGGGATAAGGCGCCCCTTACAAGAGGTGTATTTTACCATTTGATTAAAGCTACAATGACGTACTTCCTCTTTTAATCCTTGGATCAAAACAACAAAGTGTAAGTGTATAAATTATGGTTTTCAAAACCAGACTGGACCGGAAAAACCGTTAATCAGTCAGGCCCCCGGGTCCAGTTATACTAAAAACCGGAAATTTCTAAAAAACGTTGAAAAAGTCAAAAAACCATTGATCCAGGCAGTGGGACCGCTAAACCATTCGACCCAGGCAGCGGTTCGTGGGTTCTCTTTTTTATTGTCACTGTTTTAAATAAAAATAGAAAAAAAAATAAAATTACTTTAATATCCCCAACTCAAATCGATTAATCAAATGTAGGGTTAGAACCCCAATACCCCATTTTCATTCTAACCCTTCATTCTTCCCTCCTCTCAGCCCTCACACCCAATTGACCACTTGCAGCGGCCAGCACCTTCGGCATTCAACGGTGACACACACACACACACACACACCGATCGATGGCGATTAACGGCGATCGGCGACGACGAGTTTGTAGTGGCAGCCAGCGTTTTTTGAAATTTGCAGCACTTCTAGGCTTTGCGGCAGGCGAGTTTGCAGCAACGGCCATCCCTCACACCCAATCGACCACCTGCGGCGGCTAGCACCTCCAACGTTCGATGGTGACACATACCGACCGACGACAAGTTTGCAGTGGCGGCCAACATTTTTTGCAATTTGCAGCACTTCTAGGCTTTGCAGCAGGCGAATTTGCAGCGGTTGTCCGGTGAGTTTGCAGCTGCGGGTGGGGAGTTTGCAAACACCACCATTGGCGATTTTGCGAGTTGCAACAACACTTGTAGTGGCAACTTGCTTGCAACCAAGCCCAAGCCCACAGGCGGCAAGCCCACTATTACACCACCATTACCGACAATGAAACCGTGAATGACCTGAAGGTATAATTTTTTCTGAATTTAATTGATTCTCTGATTTTTTTGCTTAATTATTTGTTTAATTAATCTTACTTAATAATTTTTTTCTGAATCCTTTGCTTAATTAATTATAGAGATTCACATTATCAAATTGGCTTAATTAATTTTGTTTTATTATTTTTTTTTCAATTCGATGCTTATTTGCTATGTGAATGATGATGATGATGATGATCAAATGATGTCAAGGAATGATAAGATATTAAAATCTCTTTTTTTTGGATTTTTTTATTTTTTTGCAAAATATGGTTTTTGTATTTTCTACAAACTCAATAATACAGAAGCTATTATTTTACTTGTGCAGTTGTGCTGACAATTTGTTATCTGTTTGGTTCTCTATAATTGAAATCTTAATATGCAGCATGACGAGGATTAAAAACTTGTATGACCTTGAAATGAAGAACTTGCAATTTTCTGTTTTATTTTCTGTGTTTTTTCAGTATTTTTCTGTATTTATTTTGCAATTTTCTGTTTTATTTTTCTGTTTTCTGTTTTCTTTCCATATTTTCTGTACTTTTTTTATATTTTCTATTTGTTATATACTTTGTTATTTTTGTATTTAGATAGCTTTATTTTTCTGTATTTTTTAATTTTTTTGTGTTTTTTATGTATTTTTTAGAATTTTTCTGTATATTATTATTATATTTTCTATGTATTTTGTACTGTACTATTTTTTATTTAGATAGTTTTATTTTCTGTATTTTTCTGTTTTTTATTTAATTTATGCTATTTTTTATTATTTATCCATATTTTTTTATTTTTAATTTATTTATGATGTCATGGTTCAAACCGTTTGACCCGAACGGTTGAACCGCTTAACCGGAAACCAGTCCCCTGGCCGGTTCTGTTTCCAGTTCGTTTTTAAAAACCATGGTATAAATATTTCATGCTCTTATCATTTGTGCCCTTAAGGCTGCGTTTGGTTATTTGCATTGATGCAAAATTATTATAGTGCAAATGATTTGAGTGTAAATTCTGATTTATTATTGTTTTAAATTTTAACATATTTTGTTTGATTTTAGTACAAAAGAAATACATTAAAACCTGAAGAGAATAAAGTAAAATATAAAAAAAAATTAAACAAGAATTTGCATTCTTTTCATTTGCACTCCCATGCATTTCTACTAGTGCAAATACAATTGCACTGCAACCAAACACAGCCTAATCAGAACAAAATTTTACTTCATCTTTTGTATTATTTAGCACTAAACTAGTGACACTAATCAAAATATTTGATTTGATAAGGCACTCAACTTGGGCCTTTCATAGCTTGCCACGTGTCCCATTGACATATACACATCATGACCCACCGTCATATCTAGAATTTTATTTTTGACCATCTAATTGGAGCTCACTTTATGCTAGATATTTTGTACTTTGAAAGTAAACTTTTCTCAGCCATCCAATTTGACACAGTTAAAACTTAAAAGTGATCATCTGTGCAAGTTGATTCCTCTCTGGTCAATATCTCCTGATCCTTGATACTATGACATCTGGCTAGTTTTGGGGCGGATCCTGCATAAAAGATATTTTTCCTAAGTCATAAAGCCCAAAGACAAGACGAGTGTTGGAAAAACCAAAAGGATGAAAATTGGGAAATTTTTCATTTGGCCTTTCTATACTGAAAACAGCCCAATAGACCACGATGCTTATCAAACAGTCTTGGTCTTTAAAGATAAGATACCGAACGTTCAATGTATCTTTTCTTCTACTAGGCTGTTGAAAGATCTGCATAGAAAGACTTGTCAAATACAACCAAAGCAACCAGGATCATATAGAGTGGCGAAAAAGAGTTTGACTTCAGTCAGGATAAAGCCCGTTCAAGCAGCTTTTACTGCCTTGCATTGAGAATATCTCTGTACTTATATGCTTTATTTTATAGAGAGATATTCCCAATGCAAGGTTGCAAAAAGATGTTAGAACGGTATGGGCACAGGTTTTCCCTGATAGAAGCCGATCTCGGCAAAAAGCGTTAACACACCACTAAGCAGTATACCAAAAAAATGCCTACACAACACCCCCTTGAGCAGGAAACATCCAAAAGGTGTTCCCTCCAAAAGTGATTTTCAAATAACCCAAGATAGAATGCAGTACAGAAAAATTTGTACCTGATCAGCCCAACCAAACAGGATTAGGGTTTGGTAAAATCTAATCACCCATATGATGGAGAAACAGACACACAGCACAATGATACCAAACACACCCCCTACTAAGGTTACTGAGATACAATTTAAGCGGGTCAGGCAGTCGGGTTGGGCTCAACATGGGCCGAATATCCTACATAAATACAATTTAAATATACATGATAAAGTATAAGCGTTATATAATTAAAAAGCATATAGGCCTATATCAAGTACAATAATGTACAAATTTGTACTATACATTATGTAATGTTTTGTGGGCTCTGAATGGCCTTAGGCCAAATCCCAACTACCGACAATCAATTCCAAGCTGGAATGAGGCCCAATTTCTTCCCCAGGCCCATTTCGAAGTAAGGAAATTGAAGCCCAGTCTATGAGAAAGGGTTGGGTGCTCATCGCCTATTTCCATTTTCCAGTAAAAAATGAAGAGATTTCAAGGTATGAAGCTGATCTTTTTTCTCTCTGATGTGTGGTGTCGTGTCAACTCCCATTTCTTTTAAGACACTGGGTGAAAACTAGTATGGGACGATGTGGAATTGCTACTTGATAGCCTAGCAAAGCACCTTGCTTTCGGGGCTAATAAGCAATAAAATCTTAACCTTGTGGAATTGCTGGAAGGGTTATAGAAAACTTTTGATGCAACAGGTTATGAGTAATTCTAATTCCTACCGGTGAGCTTGGGCTATTCACTAACGACAGAAATCATAATCCTTTCGACTGATGATTATAGAGATATGGTTGTATCATTTCAACCTATCTTCCTTGGCTCTCTAAAACAGTTGCATCTTACTCTATTTATTAACAGTAAGTTGTTGAAAGTCAGGATGTTAGAAAAGACATCTACAACAGCACCAGTGAGAATATGTTCCAAGTTTGAAAGTCTGGGAAGAGTTGGGAGCAGGTCAGAAAAGACATGGGTTGGGGTAGTGAAATTATTTGAGAGCCCGTAAGTAATATAACAATGAATCTGATACTTAAACAGAGTGGAACAGCATAACAGGTAGAACAGGATTCATGCAGCCGACCCCATATACTTGGGGACGAGGCTCAGCTCAGATGAGCTAAGTTTCTCAAATTCTGATTATGTTTCAATGCTTTTCTATATTTTCTTGGGAGTTCTAACCATGGATTGTTCAGTGCCCACAAAATTAAAACCATGGACTGTTCAAAGTTGCTGCAAGAGCAATTCTAAACATACCCATTAGCCAAACCCATCTTTCAACTTGTCAACAAAATTATCTGCAAAAGATCCTTTCTTTTGAATGGTAGGAAGCTCCTATCTAGTGATTCTTTTAGTGGTGTGTCCCCCAGCTGCTGCCATTAGATGCACTGGTCTTTCCTCAAGGTGGTACAGTTATTGAAACTCAAACTTTACAACTAGGCAAATTCCTCTGTCTAACCCTTTGGCGCCATCACATATATAAAAATCAACTAAGCACATATATCTTTTTCCATGTCAGAGTACACCCACTTTCACCAAAATGTCTCTACCAGGGCTACTCGCATGTGGAGAACTTTGTTTCTGTGAAGGCAGAAGTTACTTGATCCTCTTGGAACGTCTACATGTTTCTGTGAAGGCAGAAGTTACTTGATTCTCTTGGAACGTCTACAGACAACAGTGAAATATATTATCAAGGTAACTCAGAGGGAGACCATTAGAATGGAAAAACGTGCATCAGCAGAAAGAAACATTTATGAACAGATTATCTCCCATTTGGTCACTAATATACAATGCCAGGGGAGTCATATGCTTCCTCTTCTTCGGACTTAACAGCATCATCATCATTTTCATCTGTACAATCAAGTTATGTGAAGACCTTAGGCTAGGGGTTCGCTCTCAAACTTTTTCACAACATATATCTCATAATTTTCACTTGATACCTGATACCTAACTACAGGTGGAGAAGTGAAGAGAGCAATTGAAGTATTCTGTACAATATGGCGAAGGAACTTCTAGTCATCTGATTCAAACTCATTCTCAGCCATAATCACTCCCAACCCATCAACATTTTCCTAACACAGTCCTTAATCACATTCCTTGGTACAGAAGAGCCATCCCCTTCATCAAGAAGGATTCTGTAAACTTCCCATTCCCGATCACCAATCACATGCCTACCAATTTCAGCCTAGGAAAGAAAAAAAATGTTCAGATTAATTTGTTTTGAGTTAACTAGGGATATACACATGCATAGAAAAAAAAAACTTGAATTTATACAATAGACAAGATAGAAATGTACCGAGAAGATGCACGTTTTGAGCATCCTGAGAGCAAGGGTGATGTCATAAAACACAAGAGGCCGCCCCTTTCCAGAAAATTCTACAGGGTTCACAACCAGCAGCTCTGTGTCAGGACCTCGGCTTACAACAGCTACTCGGAGAGGATGAAAGAGTTCCATCCGTAGGCGCGAGGATAATGCATTTTGCTTGTTTGGATCAACTATCTTCTTCCTATCTGATTGCATTACAAACAATTCCACCTCGCAGCTACCCCTTTGCTTTGCAGAAAACCTTCCATAAGAAATCTGACACAATAAAATTTATAAACAATGTTTAAAGAATACAACTTTACTGTTCTTCATTCTTGAAACAGTTAAATTGGAAAAAAACATATCAAATTATACATCAAAAGAGGTGATACTGTGATACTGAATGGCAACGCATAGCATGCAAAAATATTGATCATTGGTGGAAATATGGAATTGGTCAGTCAATAAAAATCCCAAACCAAACAATTTGGATCATATTTGTGCTGTGATACTGCTTTTTGTTGTCAATGCATGGGAACCTATTAAGTAATCTAGAAAGGGAATTTTTTTTTGAAGCCTGAAAAGGCGAAATTCAATTAACATGCACTCTCAATAGAGTCTTTGTTAATACAAGACAAAAGAAAATCAGGGCAAAGCGACCATGTCTGAGTATGCTCAATGGTAAGGCCATGTTTGGCTAAATGATGAGTAGCACTGTTGGCCAATCTAGGAGCAAACTGTACTGAGCACATTTGAAATCTTGAGAGGTAAACTCTGCAATCAGCTAGCAGCAAGTGCAGTCGCCAATGAGGAGATGAATTCGTCTCCAACAGAGCTTTAATGACATTTAGAGAATCACCTTCCACCACCATATTTGTAATACCAAGATCTAAACTGTATTTCAAGTAGTGTTAGAGTTCCAGTAATGTTCACCTGGATATTGTAATCCTTCAGAGTTCTCATAATGTCATAGAGGAGGCCTTTGTGATCTTGGCATGTGATTTGGATGACTGTGTGAGAAGGACTGAGTATGTTGTCCATTGTAACGGATACATTGCATTGTGCAGAAGACCCACTTTTGTGTTCAGGCATTTCTAGACTGAACATTTCTTCTGTGATTGCTGATAGGAGAAATGAGGAACCCTGTGGACATGATACCATCTCAGAACCGGCCAAATCAATATCACAACTTATCATAGCATCACCTAGAACTGCTCTCAAATATTCACATGTATCTTCTTGTCTCTTCTTTGTATGTAGGAGTTCCCTGTTCAATGTCCCATAAAATATTTGAACATAAGTTGAGAACAAGAATAATATAGCTACAATTACATTTAAAGTTGTTGCCAAAAGAGATATGCACATATGAATGAAAGAAAATTCCCCCATTTCTATGAACACAGTTCTGGGTCTTGTCACTGTCTGTTACATGTATACTACATGTCAGCAAGCAGTTACCAATCTGACTAAACTCTGGATGTTATGCAAATTTGATACACTGAAGCCTCTCTAATTTTTAGGAAATGAGCTTCTGCTCACTACATCATTTTCTTTATGGTACTGATTACTGATCATCCAGATCAAAGTTGCCACCATGATATTTGGCATAGTATATGTAAGGAGCACCTACATTTAAATGGACTAAATAGTCAAGGCTGGTGATCCAACAGAGCTATCCCTCCAGATCACATATAAAAGGATTCTTACAGAGTCTGGATTATACAAAATTCTGAGATGTTCCTGTTAACAGGATGCCTAGCCTTCATGAGTCCAATTAATGGCCACATGGCCATATCTTAATTTCAATGTAATAAACCAAGTCCAAAAACTGTTCTTACAAGAAAAACAATACAGCCACATGATGAGGCACCATACACAGAAAATACAATAGAAAATAAAAAAATCAATCTCACCTAAGAGTATTCTGAATGCAAGGCTTGTTCAATCAAATGAAAAGTAAACAGAAATAACAGTTCAAATGTTAAAAAAGGGGTAGATAGCCCCTATAATCAAGAAATAGTATGATTTCTATATGCTAATTGGAAACCACCTAGAAATAGTATTTTTCTTTTTTATTGTAGTGGACCTTTAGCTTTACCTAAGCATCATCAGAGGTACATACACACATTATATATTATATCTACCTAAAACCACATGAATGTTTGGGTGTACAAAACAAAGAACATGGCCTGCCACTTAATGGATCCTGCCACAGTGATTACCTATAACAAGATTCAGTTTGATCAAATGGTTATAACCGAAAAGTCTAGTGTGCTCATTTTAATAGTAGTAAGCTACTACGCTTTAGAAATACCATACAGATCTGTCAGATCAGATGGTAAAAGAAAATCAGATCACACTGATTTTGGTACAGACAACCTCTTGGCAGGCAGGGACCCATTGAATGGTCCTGATCTCTGCTATATATATTAATCAATCAATGGTTCAGAGCTGAAGCTGAAGTCCCTCCATAGATCATTTTTCTTGCAAGAAACTAAAAATGAGGTCATTTTAGCATTCAAATAAATACAATCGAGTTTTCTATTTTTTCCCTAACATTCCACTACCATTGAAAGGTATATCCTGTCATCTCCACAGACTTTTCTGTCTCCACTCATTTAATACCATTTGTAATTCACAATCAACAACCTTATACTTACCATGTAATTAGAAAATTTTCAGCAGAATCTTTCAACAATTTTGTAATATTTGATCAATTGAATTTATTGAACCATCAGACTTAATAACTAACACAATTACTGGTGAACAAGGATTTTATCTCTGGCCTGAGTACAGATGAATAAACACGTATAACTTGTTATTCCTATATGTGAACTGAAGATTCTCCCTTAACTATTATGACCATTATTGGGGATCAATTTGCCTCCTTAAATTATCCACCATCCCAAGTGATTAACTCAATACCATTTGGATTAGTTAAGACCATGAAAATGAACTAAACTAGAATAAAGTCAAGAAATTAAACAAACAGGGCAAAAAGAAAGAACATGAAATAGACCATGCAGATATGCAATATCATATGTTAAGGAAAGGAAAGGAAAAGAATGAAAGGTAGATATGGAACCTGGTATCTTTGATGACGAACAAGTCCATCACCTTCCCGTCTGGTGTGGTGGATACCTTCACTCTCCTTATTATAAGCTCGAGCTCGCCGAGTACCTTGGTGACATCTGCAAAATCCCCACAAAATTATTTATTGTTCAACCCCTAAAGCTGAATTCAAGCAATATCTTGAATTACAATTCTCACATCAGACTGAGAAACAAAACTTAGAGAATAAAGATCCCAAAGTCCCAAAAATAAATAAAATAACGAGCAAAGGTTCAACTGTAACCCTCAAAACCCACAAAGAACAAAAGGAAAGAAAAAAAAGGTTGTAAGAGAACTAAATAATAAGTAAAGATTTAACTGTAAACTCCGCTGTCTAATGATTTTCAAAAAAAAAAAAATGTTGAAGAAACTTGAGGGAAGAGAGAGAGTGAGAGAGAGACCGTGCAAAAGCCCTGTTCGATCATAACAACATAATTTCAACAGGAAAAGGTCTGGGGGCTTCGGCTGCTGCAACTCTGCCCTGTAATAGTATATCCCTGAAGCCGAAGGGCAAGCTTCTGCCAGTCTTATCTTCAACAAACTCCACCTTGTCGCCGGCCTTCCAACGACCCAGAACACTATGTAACACCATTTCCCATCCGTCGAAATATCTGGACCACGAAATCAAAGAGAAAACAAATTATCAAAAAATACCAACCAATAGTCCATAAGGAAGAAGGACCAGAACATCCATGTTTGGTTTTTTTCTTCATTCTACAAATCTTCCTCACCTCCTCTCACAATGCTCAACCCAAAGAAGAGTATTATGCGGCAAAGATCGCATCCTAAGCCTGTTTTGTCTGGGCAGTTGACAGTAATCACACTCGGGTCACCTGGTTTTTCTGGTTCCCTAATGAGAACCACGTCATCGGAAGGAATACCCATCTCTTCTTCCTCTTCGATCGTTCAGAAAAGTAAAGACTTTCTCTCTTCTCTTCTTCTTGCTCGATTGTTTTTGCTCTGTTCTTCTCTAACTGGCCAGAAAAGCTCCGAAAGAAGCGGAATCAGAGCATATTTAAGTACAAAAAGAAAAGAGTTTTCTTCTTTCTTCTCCAATCCACCAAGAGACTGGACAGAATATCAGGCAACAAACAGTAAAGCAGATATGGGTCTCTCTGCTTCTCCTTCACTTGTTCTTCTCTGGTTCTCGTTTTGCTTCCTGTGTCTTCCCCACTTTTTTTTCCCCTCTCTCACATCGGCCAATGGCGACTGGGAGACATGGATGATATTAATATAACTGTCAAAAAATCTTGCAACGAGATACCGGCAACAGTTATGGTATGAAAACTCAGCGGACGATTCAACAGCCTGAAGCAAGCGTGACTCGGGCGAGTAAACTCAGCAACAGTGTAAAGCCAAAATGGTAACAAAAGATTGATTAATATAGATGCAAATTTGAAAAGTTACTTTAAAGGGATCATTTGAAAACAGCTGAAAAACTTATTGTTTTATCTTAAGATTTTTAAGTGGTTGGGGGTTCCTTAATGGCTAAAGCTGATTAGCTGAAGTTAGATAGGTTAATATATTCTGAATGTTTTATTTATTTAATTATTTTATCCTAAGCAATTGACTCCATTAATTCAGCTGTTATATAATTCATTGTAATATTTACCATCATTCTCACATAATCTGTATTGTGTAATATAAAAAATACTTACAAAATATTTAACACTATGTGAATAAATATTATTGAAACACATTTCTTTTTTAAATTATTATTATCCTTCATTGGTGTACATTTCATTCAAATATAAAATATTTTATGTATATCTATATCCGGTGGTGGAGCTAGGAATTTCTTTTGAGGGGCCAATTTATATAATTTTTTTGGCTTATGGTTAGGGGTGGCCACGAGCTGAGTTTTTTATGAGCTATTCGAACTTGGCTTGGTTCGGTTTAAATCGAGCTTCAAGTCGAGTTTGAGCCCAATTTACAGGCTCATTTACTAGTCGAGCCTAGTAAAGCCCGGCTTATGAGGCTTGTGAGCCTAATCGATTTTCTACATATATGTATGTATACATACATACATACATACATACATACATACATACATACATACATACATACATACATACATACATACATACATACATACATGTATATGTACATGTACATGTATAAAAATAATAAATATAAAAATGTTATACATAAAGAAAATAATATATATATATATAATATTTTTATTTATATATATAATAATAATAACAACTAATTATTATAATTCTTAATTTTTAAATATCAAATAAAGTAATTTTTATATATAATTTTTTTATTTTTATAAAACATTTGACTCACAATCGAACTCGAGCTTATGAGCTTTTGACTCGACTGAACTCGAACTCAAATCTCTAGTTTGAACTGAGCTTGAGTCTCATATTTTTTTGGTGAACCGAACTCGATTAGCTAGCTATTCAGCTTGGCTCAGCTCAAATCCACCCCTACTTATGATAATGAAAAAATTATATTAAGTAAATTATATAATAGAGATTGGCCACATAAACAACACAAATAGAGAGAGGGAGGGCACTCACAGGGTTACTTTTCCCTTGGTTGCCTTCTTGACAAAAACAAGAAAATGAGATAGGGAGTAGAAGTCTATAAGAGGTAAGGTTTGAAAAGAAAAAATTAACAAAATTTTTTAATTTTGGGAGTTAAATGGAGGCATGGGATGTTGGAGAGTTAGAGAGTAATCATCAACATTTATGCAGCTTCTATGATTTTTTTTTAATTAATTTACAAATAAGAACCATGATAAGACATGTCAAACTTTGCCTTTTAGTGTTCTTGGATTAGTCCCAACACAGCGTAAGAGTTGCATAAATTTCGTTGTTTAGGCTCAGTTTGGAAAAAGTACAAATACAAATATATGGAATGTAAAACTTTGTATTTTGTATGCATTTGTATTCTATGTATTTATATTTATACTCTTTCCAAATTGAACTTTATTAGCATATTTCTTGTTTATGCAAGCGTAAAGAAGAAAATGACATATAGTGAGATAGAGATATACTCTCTCTCTCTCTCTATATATATATATATATATCTGAACAGGTTTCAAATGGATAGGATTTGATTCGGTTCAAATTCAAATTGTTCAAGTCAGGATCAGGCATTTGCACATATAGCTATAATCATACTGATTTCATCCATTATGATACAATCTGATATAATCAAATACACTTATTACAAAAGTTCTTTTAAAATTTTAGTTTTAAGGCCCTATTTGCTTTTCGGTAAGTAAGCAACCTAGGTAAATGCAGTTATCTAGGTAATTTTTTCCTAAGAAACACTTGCCCGGGTAAGTGCATTTACCCATGTTCTTTTATTTCTCATATAAACAAGGCAATGACCATTTTAGCCATAAAAATCCATTATTAAAAGGGGCATTTTTATCTCATTCAAGTGTTGGCAACTTTCCCCCTAGGTGAGAAAGTTATTTATCCACATAGGAGATGGGTATTACTTATCGGGGTAAGTGATACCCGGGAAAATAAACTTTCCCTAATCCCCACATAAATCTGAAAGAAGAACATGAGAATCTTGATCAATAGAAACCAAAATCCCATTGACCAACTTTTAGGGGGCGTTGTTTTTTCGGATTTTGAGAGGGGGGAAAGTTGATCAATGGAATTTTCAGATACACCTACATTTCTATTTACAACATTTTCTTTGTTTTATATTTAATTTTGTAAAATTTTCTGATTGATACAAATTTGTTGATATTTAAATTCAATCGAATTCAAATATGGTATTTGGACATACAAAAGAATTAAATTATACTCCCTGTATAAATCAAATTCAGATTTCTTGGATTCTCAAATCAGTTTCAAATGATCCAAATCAATCCGATCTTTCTACAACAACATGGCCAAGGTCCAGTTTGCAAATTTTTAAAGAAAAAAAAAATCTACTGAGGCCGTTGTCATATATATTGAAATGCGAATTCACAGTGGTGGATCAAGACCTTTGATCAATGGGAGGCAATCGTTATCATAATATCAGTTTAGTCATAACAATATGGGTTTGAAACAGAGACAGCGCTCCTCATCCCCAACCCCAACCCTTTTATTGGAGAGAGAGAAAAGTTAACCTCCATCCCCTTGACTTTTTTTTAATTAATTTTTTGTTGGAAAAAATATTTACATAAATAAATGAAAAATTTTAAGTATACAATTGGGGTTGGGGCAAGGCAAGGGCTTCACTCCCCATCCCCTCCCCTGAACTCGATTGGATATCCCTATTAATTCCCATTGTCACCAAGGTAGTCTCCATCCCTGACCCTATTAGGTCTAAGGAGATGAAATATAATGATAAAATTGAGCTGTTAAGGGATGTGAAAAGAGGAAAAAACAAAAATAAGAAATGGAAAATAGAAAAATGTAAAAGTTAAAACTCCAAGTCTCAAACCTTGGTCCACATGGGACAATGATATGGGTGTAATTCTTGTATATATTTCACCTTTAAAGAAATGATCATCGTTCATACAGTCCCTTGCAGCCTTGTATTGGGAATATATCCCCATTAAAAAAATATACAATTACGAAAATATTCTCAATGCACGGTTGTAAAAGACTTAAACGGTGTAAGTATGGTTTTGCAATCACTGAAGTCTATCTGGGGGGAGGGGACAGAGGAATGCATAAAACAACGATAATAACAGATTTTTTGTAGCCTGAAAATTTATAGGTGCGCTAAGATGGGTTTAGGTGACCAATGGCTGCCTTAAACCCACACCAAACCCCAACCTAATAATCCAATTGCCACCCCTACGTACAAGGCAAAATAAATGAAGATGATGCTGATTGTGGTAGGAATTGAACCTGATACCGAATCTCACCTTCATAAGGATTGGGTGATGGATTACCTCCATAATAAGGCCCATTGGGGTCTTGGTCCAGCAACCGAAGAAAAAAAAGACGATGATATAAATATTACCATGCGTCCATCCATAATGTGAATTGATGATGCACAATCTGGCCGGTCTTAGCTGTCAATAATCTTGCCTCTGAACTGAGTAACAGGGACCTGAAACGGAAGGAGAAGAGAAGCTCCAGGGAAAACCCGGCGTAAGGGCTCCGAAGCTCAAGTTAGAATCCTTCAAAGGCAAGATAAACCAGATAGCGCGAAAGTTAGCATACCTCGTTCCTGGGGGGTAGAAGCCTTTTATAACCACCTCGCGCACTCA
>NW_010729250.1:924081-964350 GCF_000365185.1 Nelumbo nucifera
GGGAGCTCGGACTTAGGGAGCTCGGGTTCTTACTTGGGGAGCTCGGACCCTTAACAGGGAGCCCGCTCTGAACAGGGAGCTCGGGCTCCTAGTAGGGAGCTCGGATTTAGGGAGCTCGGGTTCTTACTTAGGGAGCTCGGACCTTTAACAGGGAGCCCGCTCTGAACAGGGAGCCCGGGCTCCTAGTAGAGAGCTCGGGTTCTTACTTAGGGAGCTCGGGCCTTTAACAGGGAGCTCGCTCTTAACAAGGAGCTCGGACTAAGTATAGCGGTCTGGAGTTCGGGCTCGGTAGTGAGCTTGGACTTGCTTCTGATGTTCGCTTTGGGCGCTCTACTGTCCCGAGCTGCTTACCTTTGCCACATGTTGGGCGATCACGAGGTCGGGCCAAATTTCCCTTCATCATGAATAATTAATTAAAATTAATTAAACAGGTTAAATTCATTTTTATTCATCATCATTATTATCATTATCATCTAATCTTTGTCCCAATTATAGGGTCAGTTACATGAGTTGTAGTTCATCATTTCCTTTTCGGACCAGAAAACGTCCAAGAGGAGCAAGAAAAATTAAGAATTCTTTAAGGCACACTTGGGTAGGTGGTGCAAGAAAACTCACATTAATAGAGTTAATATTTTAAGGTCCCATTAGTTTGGTGGTAAGCTACTTATTTGGTAAATGAATTTGTTCAGATTTGTATTACTTGTAAAAATGTTATTCAGGTATACTATTTTGTTATAAAGTGTTAGTTGGGAAAGTGAACAAATTTCCTAATGAATTCTTAATTTTTTCTTTTCTTTTTTGTTCTGAAATGCTCATTTTAATTCTATATAGTTTGGTTATTTTCCTCTCTATAGATAAATAATTTATTCATCGGGAAGGTTGATATAACTTTCCTAGGTAAATTGTTGAAACTTAACTAGGGTAAAATTTTGTTTTCGCAAATCCCATGCCTCACTAGTAAAAAACATGGGAAAATTGATCATAATTTTTCGTTGCCTAATTCCCCATCGACATGTATTGGCCCGTATTAGTCAATATGTTACGTATCATGTCAATGGTTTTCTGCTATGCCCTTATAAGGGACGTATCAGGTCAGACCATGGTTCAGAATATAGTCAGGAGTTAAACCGACCCCTCTTAACTAGTTTGCTTATTTCCAAATCAGATCTTTACCGTCAAACAAAAAAGGGTAAAATTAAAAAACCTCCCCTGAATTTTCTGATTATCATAAAAACCTCCTCTAAATTTTTAGAAAATTAAACAAAAACCTCCCTTCGGTCATTTAGCCAGACCAGAAACATTATAAATTTATGAAATTGCCCTTGACTAATCTGCATGGCGTCATTTAAAATTTTCTAAAATCCCAAATTGCCCTCATTTGAGTGACAACACTTCCACAATTGGTTACCGTTCTTTTTCAGAGCAAAAGAAAATAACACCACTAAACACTTGCAGTGGCGCCATTGCTCGGAATACCAAGAATTGCTAAAATTTAAAACAGAAACCCAAATGATTAAGAAAAAACAGATTGCTAGGTGTTTCAATAATATAAAGCAAACAGGATCGTGTCAATGAATCTCTGCGCCTATGGCTATGGCAGATGTGAATGAATTCAATCATCTCTTTCTCTCTCCCGCGCTCTCTCTATCTCCCTCCATCGGTCGGCCGCTGGTAGAATTTTGTTCTGTAGTTTCCCATTCACTTGGGGCTAAGTGAAACCTAAGATGGACTCCCATGTGATTCTTTCTGAGTTTAGGAGCGAGTGAGCAAACAAATAACCAATGACTGTGTATGTGAAAGGCCCCACCTTTATTGGTTTGGTGTTGCTTCTGCTTATGGGGATCGTCATGCATCTACTTCAAGTTTTGGCTTGTTGATTACAATTTCTCTTTTAAAGATAAAGATTGGATGATGTTGGATTCCATCAGTTTAGTACTGGCATATGCATCAGTTTTCTTTAATTTCTTACTTTTTTTCCTTGTTTAATGGACTATGATTGTTGATATCTATTGGCTCTTGTTTTTTTTTCTTTTTGGGTTTAGAAGTGTATCATCGACAAAAGAACGTCATTCCCTTTTCTTGAATTCTTTTCGGATGTAGGATGCCCTCACGATTAATTAAGGATAATTTTGTAATTTTATATGTTTTCTGTTTAATCAATAATCAATGATAAAAGGGAGTTTTATTGAATTTTTTAAAAATTTAGGAGAGATTTTTATTAAAATGAAATTAAAGGGGACATTTTTATGATTTTCAAAAACTTTAGAGGAGATTTTTATATTTTATCTAACAAAAACAAAAACATAAAAAAAGGCAAGAGAGAGGGCCTTACTGTGAGTTGACTCGGATTGTGTCAACTCACCGTGTTTTTTATCACCGTATAAAGAACAAACCAAAAATAAATAGCGTGAAATCTGCTGGCGATATATCATTTAGAGAGAAGAAGTTATAGTTTTCTCGGAAGGTGAGAAATTGGAGAGCATCACTCATCAGTGATGAGACATTGCCTTGTTGCCTTATGGTGTCGTGTGTTTTATCGAAGGAAGAGCCGTCATCACGTGTCGTATTTTCTCGATGGTCTCGTTACGTGCGCATTTTTGCGGGGCCTTCAAGAAAAGTTCGAACAGCCTTGTTTTCAGCGAAATCGGATTCAGTCAATGTAAGTCTCCTTATGCAAAATCTGTCTGTATTCGAACAGCTTTTACAACCTTGCCGTTCGAACACAGCCTTTACACCTTTACACCGTCCGAATCTGGTATCCTTTCATCCTTTTCTTCGTTTTTCTATTCCTTTCTACCTCAAGTTTTAATCGCTGGATGGATCTCCCTTTTTCACCTAACCAGGTTGTTCGGATGGTCAACATTTATCCCTCCAGGAGAAGAGGTGCGGGGATCCAACGAGTCCCGATCTCTTACCAACAAAACATGTTACACCCCGTACCAATGTGATTCATGACGGTCCCAGTAGTTTTATAGTGAGATGTGCGGTGTTATACTAAATTGAAAAGGGGTTAGAATTTGTTTTATTGGCAGAATTGGGATCTCATCTAGGCTTTTCTTTGAAAAGACATCTTGTCATATAAATAATTTTTTATCCCCAAAATTTACTCAAGTGGTGGGGCAGTCATTTAAGAAATTTTTTCTTTTATTGATCGATCATTATTAAATGGAAATTGAACGGGTAAATTACTTAAATTACCCTTATAGTTTAGTTAATTTACTAAGTGTAACCTTATTGTTTGAAAATTGACTAATACTATCCTTAACAATTGACTAACTCTACTCTTATCGTTAACATCCATTAATATTCCATCAAAATCCATAAACATGTGACACCACATGACGTTTAATTTTTTTTAAAACCCAATTCTACCCTTATCCCCTTCCTCCTCCGACCTCTCTCTCTTCCCTCTATCTTCCTCCCACAGTCTCCATCAACACCAGCTCACCGAAGAGAACTACACCGTATCAACTATCAACTAAAAAACCTAAAAAAATTGTAAAGCATATGTCGATCTTTACACAATCAAGAACAATAAAGAATAAAAAGAAAATTAAATCAAAGAACAAATGAATGAACCGTCACACCCTTCATCCTCTTTCTTCTTCAACAATGGGGTGCTTTGTTGAAGAAGCACAGAACGAGTGAACTAAATAGGGGCGGCAGCGGCAGTAGCAACAGAAGTGGTATGAGCGAATTGAACAAGGGCGGCGGCGGCGGCGGCGGCGGCGGCAACCCCCTCTAAACCCACCTCTCTTTCTCTCTCTTCTTCCTCTAGGCGATGACAACGGCAATGGCAACCCCCACCTCTCTTTCTCTCTCTTCTTCCTCTGGGTGATGGCGAAGGCAACGACAACCCCTTTGGACTTCCATCTCTCTTCTTCCTCTGGGCGATGGCGAAGGCAACGACAACCCCCTCTGGATTTCCATATCTCTCTCTCTCTCTCTTCTTCCTCTATGCGACGGCAACGATAGCGATAACCCCCTTTGAAATCCCATCTCCCTTTCTCTCTCTCTTCTTCCTCTCGGCGATGGCAGCGATAACCCCCTTTGAAATCCCATCTCCCTTTCTCTCTCTCTTCTTCCTCTCGGCGACGGCGTCGATAACCCCCTTTGAAATCCCATCTCCCTTTCTCTCTCTCTTCTTCCTCTCGGCGACGGCGGCGGTAGCCCCCTTTGAACAAGAGATGAAATAGAGGCAAAAAAAAGGAGTTATGCCAAGCTTGTAAGCGAAGAGTCGACGAAGGGTCCCCTTGCTACGTCGTACAAGCATGCGAACAACAGAGTCAATGAGATCAGAGTGGTTACATTGGCAGCACCATTGCTCAACGTCAATGTAAGTCCAACAGTAGGGTCCGGCAATGACTTCTTGCCAGGATTTGCAGACGAGATGAATCGCTCGAACAGTTGTCTTTTTGCCAAAGACATTGTGGCATTTCTTTTGGTGGTGAAGATCAAGCTCAAGTCCTCCAAATAATCTCCAACCTATCGTCGATCTTGCCACAAAGGTGCCAGTGCCAGAGGGATTGATGTAGATGACGATGGCAGAGATGAACCTGGCCCTAAGTCCTTCAGCTCAACTTGCATCGATGAGATAACAAGCGTGGATCTATTCTTGGTGAAAAAAAAAAATTCATCGATCTTCGTCGAACCATTTCCGTTCAGTATTTGCAGTGACCACCCTCATTAGCGATGGCTGCGTCGATGGAGTGTCTAAGAGGGATTATGAGTTAATTAAAATCAGGGACAAAAATGTAACTTCACGTAGGGGTAAAATGGGTATTTGAACTTTTCCATCCATGTTTAACGATTAAGGGTACATTTAGTCAATAGTTAGAAATAGTAAGGGTATACTTAGTCAGTTTTCAAACAGTAAGGGTGCACTTAGTCAATTAGCTAAACCATAAGGGTAGTTTAAGAAATTTACCCAAAGTGAATTACAAGAGAAGAGGCTTGCCTTAAAACCCAAACAAGAAAAGTGCTTCCTTCCATACTCCACCCTGCCTATGAGCATTAGAAAAGACAAAGCAAAGCTCATGAAGTTCAAGAGATCTTGAGGAAGAATGGTTTTAAATGAGGAAGGTTTACTGGGGCCCATCTAAGGCTGCAACTTGGGCTGGGTTGATGCTCGGGTTAGGGTTAGGGTTGAAATTTATAAACCTGACTTTACTTCGGGTTGGGTTAGGATTGACCCCTTGGGCAACCTGACCTAACCCGAAACCAACTCTCTCTCTCTCTCTCTCTCTCTCTCTCTATATATATATATATATATATATATATATATATATATAGCTTGTTGCCTATAAAAGATCTATTATAAGTCATCATAATAAACTATAGTCATTTCAAACACTTTTTTCTTAATCTTGTACTTAAAGGGCCAATAAAAACATCAACAAACAAATACTAATAAAACATAGGATTAATATATGTAATGAAAGTTGGGTTAAGATCTAAGATTAATAAGTTCTACAAGATTTTAAGGGATGTCAAAAAGGTTAGGTTGGGCCCAACCCGATCCCAGCCCAACCCAAAGTTGACTTTGGGTTGGGTCAGGGTTAAAGGAATCTAGTTAGGGTTAGGGTTAGGGTTAGGGTTGGGTAAGCCGGGTTGAAGGTCAGGTTGGGTTAGGGTTAGGGTTGGGGTTTAGAACTTAGGGTTGGCCTTAACCCAACCTAACCCAGCCCAACTTGCAGGCCTAGGGCCATCCGATATATACAAATATGTTTTTGGTGCTCAACGTGGCTTCATTCCTCTACTTCTAGTCCACAAAATTTGGAAAATGCATGTCTCTCACAGGCTTAATTGCATCAACAAATTGCCTTCTAAGTTCTCAAAAATTGACTTTGCCCATTCATAGTAGTTTAGAATGGTGTAAATCATTTATCCAAGTAAATGCAATTATCTTACTATTGAGTAAGTGCTTTTTAGGTTTATCCATCATAAATGCATTTGACATTATTCTTTTTTTTTATCTCAAATAAGAGTTTCTAAGGTAAGTGTCTAAAAAAATTATTTGGAAAAATATCATTACCGTGGATTCCACATTTATCTGAAAAACAAAATTGAAAATGTTGGTCAACTCCCCTCCCCCCCTCAACTTACCTAAAAAATCCCTACCAAAAGAAACTTTGCATATAGTAATCAAAGGAAAAAGTTTATATTTAGAAATCAAAGCCCATCTTAGTAGTGGAGTGTCAAACCAGTAAGGGATTGGGCTAACCAAATTAGTCTTAATTGTCTAGCAAAGATTCAAAATATCGGTACACCTTGATACGTTGGAAAGGATGTATTGATACTTTAAACCCTATATATATATATATATTCAAAATTTGAGAGGGAGGTCATTTTTATATTATTTAATTAGTAAAATAAATGTTTTCTTAAAATGTGTGCTTCTATTCGTAAAAAAATATAATATGATACGTCCCATATCAAACATATCATATTAAAAATTTGATCCTTGCATCCTTTATTTTTTTTTTTGTTGAGAAAATACAGATAACAAAAGCAGAACAAAGTAAAAACACACAACACCAACCACAGTTGTTAAGGAGGATTAAAATCCTTGCCGGAAAGAACAGAAACCGGAAACAAATCCTCTGATCGAAACAAAGGGAGCATCCACTGCGGGGGTTGACCCCAGAAGTTCTGAGAGCCAAATTGGCCTCTGGCTGCCAACCTGTGCACTGCACCAATAGAATCCCACTTTGCTAACATCAATTTCCTAGGGTTGCAGGACTTAGATTGCTCATCAATCAGCTTGGCTACTTTGGCCTTTACACTTGCTCGAGGTTGTGGGCCCATCGGTTTGAAGTAAGAAATTCCTTCAATCCAAGGGTCCTCCCAAATAGACAAGTCATTTCCTAGGGCCACACTCCAAAAGGCTCCTTCCCTTAGCACTTCCCTCCCAGCCAAATGGCATCTAAAGCCCAAAGAACAACTCTTAGGAGCTTTGATACTCCAAAAAATTTTTATCCCCAAGGTACCTACCCTTTATAATTTTTCCCCATAGACTTTACTTGTTTGTACAAAATCTCCAAACTAACTTTGAGAGAAGAGCCAGATTAAAGAGGTGAGGGTCTTTGTACACTCACCCTCCTATAAATTTGCTTTTACAAATATTACTCCAGCTCACCCAATTGACCTTTTCTTTTGTTCTTTTTTTCACCCCACATGAATTGCCTTTGGATTTTTTTTTTTTTTGTCACATATTCCTATCGGTATTAGAAAGTTTGACATTGCATAAGAGGAAATCACCATTAATACAGCTTTGACCAACACTTCCCTCTCTGTAGACGAGAGAAAATTGGTTTTCCACCCATTTGACTTAGCCTCCATTCTTTCACATATACAATTAAAACACTCTTTCCAAGATTTTCCTAACCCAAAAGGCAGGCCTAAATAGCTTGAAGGTGATTCAACCATGTTGGCACCCATTACATTCGAAATGATTTTTTGGAGCCTATGATGCAATTTGGGGTTAAAGAAAATTTCAGATTTTGAGAGATTCACCTATTGACCTAAAGCCTGGCCATACCTTCGGAGAATTTCCAGAATCAGTCCTTCCTCAATGTTTGCTTCTGTGAAAACATAGGAATCATCTGCAAAGAACAGATGGATAATGGCATGACAATTTTGGTTAACTTGAATTTTTGATAACCTACCAAGTGAGTATGCATTATGAATAGTCAAAGATAAAACCTCGGATACTATTAGAAATAAGTACAGGGACAAAGGGTCTCCTTGTCTAAATCCTCTGGCTGGGTAGAAATTCTAACTCAAGTTTCCATTCACAATCAATCGGCAAGAAACTAATGAAACACATTGCATGATCCAGCTAATGAAGATATGACCGAACCCCATTTTCATCAGCACTGTCCTAACAAAAGACCATTCTACTCTATCATAAGCCTTACTCATGTCCAGTTTGATGGCTATGTATTTTTTCTTTTTCTTGGATGTTTTCATGAAATGGATAAGCTCATGGGAGAACAGAACATTATCAAGGATGGACCTTCCATCAACAAAGGCATTCTGATTTTGGCTTATGATTTTTTGTATAATTGGCTTCATTCTATTCACTATTATCTTTGCTATTCATCCCTAAGGTTGTGTTTGGTTTGAAGGGAAAAGTAGGGAAAGGTAGGGAAACCTATACAAGATTTGTAAAAGTGTCCCTACCTTTCCCTACCTTTTCCTTCAAACCAAACATAGCTTAAATGTGCGATTAGACCTGGCAAAAAGTTGACCCAACCCGCGAACCCGACCCAATGCAACCCGAAATAACAGGGCTAGGTCTCACATTTAGCTACACAAACGGGAGAATGACCCAACCCGACCCGAATAAAGCCGGGTTGGGTCATGGGTCAATCCACTGACCCGAGTGTCAGGTCTAATTGGAACTATTTATGCATTGTTACAAGTTTCCACTCTTTAATTTTTTCTATTTAGTCTTTACTCTTTATTGTTTACTCCTTGAATTGTTAAATGTTCAAGTTTTTTTTATTTTATATTTGGAATTTTAAGGTTAATTCCTTTAATTTTAGCATTTTTCATGTATTTTTTCTTTATGCTTTTAAATGTCAGTTGTTTATTAAAGTGACCCAAATTTACCCATGGGTCAACCCTAACCTGAACATTTAAGGTTAGGGTCTAGCATTTAACAACCCAACTCAAAATCAACCCAAAATGTCTTGACCCAACCCGAACCCGACCCACCTAACTCAATTGCCATGTCTATGTGCGATATATTTTAAAATTGGTGTGAGAAGGAAATCTGATATCCTAAATGAGGTGGACAATTTGGAAAGTTCAGGAATCCAAGTCGGATCGTGCAAGCTGAGGAATGTTAATTATATTAGGCTCGGGTCCGGGCCCAACCCAAGTTGCAGTACAACTCATATCAGAAAGATATGATATCTAAAAAACTTCTGACCAATCGGTTGAAAATTGATAGGCAGGTTTTAATGGGTCAAAACTCTTCTGGTAGCATGTATTTTCCACATCATAGATTTTTTCTAATAGTAAAACATATATGAGTTATAACCTAATCTCACATTTGTTACTTGGGTTTAGGGGTGTCAATCAACCGGTTTTGGACTGGATACAATCTGATCCAAATCTTATTAAATTGGATTTGGACGTCCATTATAATAATTGGATTGGGACAATCTAAAATAAATTGGTTCATATTCTTATTGGTCTGAATTGGATCTAAACCAATTTTTCAATAATCCGTTAATGAGGCCAAACCCTTGTCCAATTTAAAACTGATCAAAACTGAAGTCGGCATAAAATCACTTTTATGGAAGCACTTTTACAAACGCACTTTTATGAAAGCATTTTTATAAAAGCACTTTTACGAAAGCACTCTTATGAAATCACTTTTATAAAAGAACTTTTACGGAAGTACTTTTACGAAAGCACTTCCATGGAAGTACTTTTATAAAAACACTTTTACGAAAGCACTTCTGTGGAAGTATTTTTACAAAAGCACTTATACGAAAGTAATTTTATAAAAGTACTTTTATGAAAGCACTTTTTCAATATCAAAAGGGCATATTTTTTGTAATTTTCAAATTTTCTTCATTTTAATATATTTTTGTAATTTTTTATATTGTTCTGTTTTTTATATAATTTGTTATATTTCATTCGGTTTGGATTGGATCCAATCCAGTCCATATACATTTTAATGGATTGGATTTGATTTAATTTGGACTGAATTGAATCCAGTCCATTTGTAAGTGGACTCACATTGGACTGGATCGGGTTGGACCAAATCCAGTCCAATTGACACCTCTACTTGGGTGTGGTCTATCCTGATCTCACTGGATTCGGTTGGCACCGATTTGAAAAAAAATTAAAGGGGAATAATCTCTGCTTTGACTGAAAAAATAATGTGGGTGAGTCCTACTGATGGAACCAGATTGAGACGGGGACTCGTACGAGTAATGCATAACCCACAATTACAAAATTGACCCACCATGGTGGCATGGAGGGTTTGCCCTTACCCTTAGTCAGCCAGCCACTAAATCCAAATTCCAAACGTAAAGATGATGGTAGAATTTGAAGTTGGTCCCTTGTTTCCTGGCTGGTTGCACTGTCGATCGGGTGTCACTAGTGGGACCCAAAATCACCGTTTGTACTGACGTGGACTCCACACAATTTCAAGCCTTGTACAAAGTTTGATCTTACCCATGCTTCTCAATTTCAAGCCTCCACACAAAGTCATTTCATTTAATAATTTTAGGCAAAATCTATAATGCTTTTGTTGTGTTGTGCAACAAAAGAAGTGATTGGTTGAACGTGATGATAAGCTTCTCTCTCTCACACACAATGGGGTAGGGGTAGCAGATCCCCCAAACCTTGGTGGCAATGGGGTTTGATCCTAGGTCTCTGTTATAAATACGATGATAAGTAAATCTTGTTAAATGTGAAAAATACACTTTATGAAATATGAACCAATGAAAATGTAAGCAGACTTTAATGTGATTAGTTAAAATCTGGCATGATGAATATCGAATATTAAAGATATGCCTGTTTCTTTTTTTTTTTTTTGCAAATTTTCATTTTTTTTCCTAATTTTATTTACTTTTATATGTTCTTTGTTCAATTTATGCTATCATGGATTAATTTATTTGACTTAGATGGTTGAACCATCAATTTACCACTTACATGAAGACATGGTTCCATTTTTCCATTGGTTTTTAAAACATTAATTCCAAAGGCTCTTTATTCAATGTTTCAGTTTGGTGTTAATGACTAGCATCCTAAATCATCTAAGCTTTGTCTCAACTATAAACGTCCAGTTATATGAATCCTGTTTCACCATTCTATCATGTTTAATGATATATCTATTGTTAAATTATGAATACTTAAATCATTTCTTATTATTTTTGCTCATGTCATTTTCAATCTATCCCTATCTCTTCTAGCCCTTTTAACTTATAATAAATGGATTTTTCCAATTTAGTAGATTCCCGGTGTGAACATGGTTAAGAGAGGGGATCAAGTTGGGGAAGGCATTGAAACTGGGTTCTGAGTGGGTGGATGAAGATTTCATTCAAAGATCCATGAAATCTTTTACTTAATTTTTAATATTTGCTTCTAAGCATGGATGAAAACGATTGTCTACTGTATTTTTTTTTTTTTGTGTGTGTTGTGTGTGGAGAGAGAGAGGTTGGATCAACAGTTTCACTTTTCCTAAATATCTGAATTGGACCATTTCTATTGTATCCACTCATTCATTTGCTTTTGGAGTTCGCGCGGGATATATATAACAATCAACATACAAATATCTCTCACCTTTCCTTGCTTTATCCCTCAGAACAACTTCAACTTTAAGATAAGCTTTGGATGGACCTTAGCGACTCTTATTAAAGTACATGGTTTTTAAAACTAAATTGGTCAGGGGTCTGGTTATCGGTTCGAACAGTCTGACCGTTTGACCCAAATGGTTGGTCCGTTTTGACAAAAAAAAAATTGAAAATTGGTCAAAACTGGTTAAATAATTAATCAGCCGATTCAGTAGTTTATTGACCAAAATCAACAGTTTTAGAGAAAAACAAAACCGATCATATGACTGATTCTCATTTTTTCTGGTCCGATCCAATTTAGAAAACCATGTTAAAACATAAAAGAAAGGAAGGAGAGAAGAGGAGATGATGAATAAGAAGAAAAGCATCTCTCTCAACATTTTAAGATCTATACTATACTATTGGATTGGATGGTTTCAAAATTAAGGGAACCTCAAATTTTAAGGAACATAATTAAACCCTAAAAAGGATGTAAAGAAATAGAGAATAATTATGTACTTTCAGAGAGGGATTAGACAATGCATATCAGATATTGTCCTTTCTTTTTCACCAAAGAAGCTGAAACAGTGAGCTCCATAGGTCAAATAGGGCCAACAATTGGCATTTTGTGGACATGAATTAACTATTCTATTGCTGAAAGGAGGTTCTAGTGTGATCTAATTCTTTCTTTGGGTGTTGATAGGAGGTAATAATATGGAAGCCCTTATAAAGAATTAAGATGACCATAACACAAATGGAGGGGCTGCATCTATATCTTTTGGTGTAATCAATAGTGCTGATCCAGAACCCACCAATTGGATTTTCCCGACTTTGAATACATGGGAGATGGGACCCAATTCAGCTATGTTGATGTAGGGTATTAATAGCCTAACTAGCAGGGGGCCCACTTCGCAAGGGTTAGAATGGAACCGTCGACCAGTTGACCCGGTCTTTGGTTAAAAACCATTGAATTGGTCAACGATTCATTGATCCGAGTGGTTGAACTATCGACCCATTGATCTATAAGATGGTTTTTGACCATTTTTTATTTATTTCTAATTGGGAATCATCCAAGTAATTCGTTCTGTTTTATCCTAATCTCGGTCCCTAGTCAAAAAGCGTTGAATCGGTCAACGACCCATTGACTAGGAAGGTCGAACCATTGACCAATTCAATGGTTTTTGGTCGGTTTTTGTTTTTAAATTTTGTTGTTAGAACGAGCCATCTGTTCAAACCAAATAGTCAAACCGAAAAACCAATGGCCAGAACGATTCTATTTTTAGGTCGGATGAGTCACACGCTCGAATGACATAACATGTATGGTACTGCTTAATGAACCTCGCACACTCAATTTTTTGCCTATAATTTTTGTTGTCAAAATGGGTCGTCCATTTTTTTATTTTTTTTAATTGGGAATCGTCCAGGCAACCAATTCCGTTTTACTTCAATCCCGGTCCTTGGCCAAAAACCGTTGAATCGGTCAACGACCCATTGACCTGAGTCATCGAACCATCAACCCGTTGACCCGTTCAATGGTTTTTGGTCATTTTTTATTTTTTTAATTTTTGTTGTCAGAACGGGCCGTCCGTTTGAATTGGCCGGTTGAACCATCAACCCGAAAACCAGTGGCCAAAACGGTTTCATTTTCGGGCCGTATGAGTCACACGCTCGAATGACAAAACATCATGGTTTTTAAAACCAACCCGGACAAGGTCGAACGGTCCGACCATTCGAACCGAACAGTTGACTCGTTCTGACAAAAAATTAAAAAAATAAAAAACTGTTAAAATTGTTCGAACGGTTCAATATCTAGTTATTAACAATATTTATAATAACTAATATATATTTATATAATTATCGAACGGTTGGACCGTTCTGACAAAAAAAATTAAAAAAATGGTCTCCCAACGGTTCGATATCTAGTTATTAACAATATTTATAATAACTATTATATATTTATATAATTATCATTAGATAATTATATATATCTAATTATCTTATATAATTATAGAACGGTTGGACCATTTTGACAAAAAAAATAAAAAAATAAAAAACGATCAAAACTGTTCAAACGGTTTGAACGGTTCGATATCTAGTTATTAATAATATTTATAATAACTATTATATTTATATAATTAGATAATTATACAAATCTAATTATCTAACAATATTTATATAATTAATAGGAAATGGGTTGCTCTCACGTGGGTACGAGTAGATTCCATTTTTGTACGGAGAGAGCACCCCAATCCTATTAATATATATACTAGCGGAGGGGGTCCTGCGTTGTAGGGGCTTGCTCATAAACTATTAGGCTCAAGCTCAAGCTCGGCTCGAGTCAAAAGCTCGGAAGTTTGAGCTTGGCTACCTTTGATTGTAGGTCTCTAAAGCAGCCGAGGTGTCGAGCTAAGGTTTCGAGCCGAGGTCTCCCTCAACTGTTGAAGTATCGAGCCGAGGTTTCCCTAGCAATAGGTGTCGAGCTAAGGTCTCCCTTAGTTGACAAGGTGCTGAGCTAAGGTCTCCTTTAGTTGTTGAGGTCCTGAACCGAGATCTCCCTTAGTGGCTGAGGTGTTGAGCTGAGGTCTCCCTTAGTGGCTGAGGTGTTGAGCCAAGGTCTCCTTCAGTGGTCGAGGTGTCGTCTAGCTCGAGCTCGATTCGAATTAGAGACTTGAGCTTAAGCTAAGAAGTTCGAACTCGGCTCAACTTGAACTCGACTACCTTTGGTTGTAGGTCCCCTAATAGCCAAGATGCCGAGCTGAGGCCTCCTTAATTGGAGAGTGGGAGTCTTGTAATTTATAAGGAGAGAGAGAGAGAGAGAGAGAGAGTGGCATTCTTGTAATTTGAAAGAAAAAAAAAACAAGAAAGAGAGAGAGTGGCATTCTTGTAATTTGAAAGAAAAAAACAAGAGCGAGAAAGAGAGAGAATTGGTAGGAGAGAGAGTGGCATTCTTGTAATTTTAAAGAAAAAAACAAGAGCAAGAAAGAGAGAGAATTGGTAGGAGAGAGTGGCATTTTTATAATTTGAAAGAAAAAAACAAGAGTGAAAAAGAGAGAGTTGGTAGGAGAGAGTGGCATTCTTATAATTTGAAAGAGAAAAAAAAAAAAAGAGAGAGAGAGTTTCACAAACAAATTCAAATAGTCTGATTTGGAAAACTTTTTAAAACAAGAAACATGGAAAACATGTTCTTTGTTGCAAATCTGTTTTGTATTTTTAAACTGAAACCAAAAATGTTCTCTTGAATTTCGTGTTTGAAAAATATGTTTTTGTTTTAAATCGTATATTATATCTCATCGTCTTTCATACCTGTACTCTAACATTTCTCTTTTTAAAAACGTGAATTGTTTTTACTTTTTTTTTAAACAAAATCAACTTGTTTTTGCTTCTTAAAACAAAAACATGTTCTTGAACAAGGTTTTTGTTTTCAAAGGAAAAAAGAATTTGGTTTTGTTAAAAAAAAAAAAACAATACATGTTTTTGAACTATAAAAATAATGATTTCTAAAACAAAAAACAAATTTTATAATGTAAAAATATAAATAGGTGAAAATATGTTTCTAAAACCATACATTCAAGAACATGTTTATTCTTTTAGTCAAGCTTTTGAAAGCCGACCCAGAAATGGAATCGTTCTGGGCATCGCTTTTCGGTTCAATGGTTCAACCATCTAGTCAAACCATTTGAACCATGACATCATAAATAAATTAAAAACAAAAATATAAATAATAAAAGTACCATAAAATTAAATAAAATATAGAAAAACAAAAAATCGTATGGAGAATTTAAAATATATAAATATAAAAATAATAAAATATAGAAAGTACAAAAAATACAGAAAAACACCAAAAAATTAATGAAAATAGGAAATAATTTCCTAAAGAAGGAAAGTAGAAAATAGAGGATGAGATTTTGTAGTGGTTCAATGGAGTTTCCGCTACTCAATACTTGCTAGTCAGCATAAGTGGTGGTTGTAGTGCAATAAAGCCCCAGTGTTGTAAAAAAAAGGGAAATTTCCCAATTAGTACCATGCCCTTTGGGCCTAATGCCACTTTGGTCCCCAAACTTTAAAATGCGACAATTTAGTACTCAAACTTTCAAATTGTGTCAATTCAGTACCTATCATTAACCAATCCATTAAGCAGCCGTTAAGTGATATTTGAAAAGACAAAAATGCCCTTTGAGTATGATCTACAACCATCCACATGTTGATAAAAGTGATCAGTCTCAAATCCTTGCCTCTTCTATTCAAGGATTTGGGACTGTTCATTTTTTGTCAATGTTTGGATGGTTAATAAAGAGAATTAGATGACACTCAAAGGGTATTTTTGTCTTTCAAATGGCGCTTAACGGCTGGTTAACGGGCTGATTAATGGCAGGTATTAGATTGGCACATTTTGAAAGTTCGGGTACTAATTTGTCGCATTTTAAAGTTCGGGGACCAAAGTGGCACTAGACCCAAAGTACAATGTACTAATCTGGAATTTTCCCTAAAAAAAGAAAAGAAAACCTAGATGTCTAATGCGCAGAGATCTGAGAAAAAAAAAACAGGAGCAAGTTTTTTACTTGATAATCGTGGTTGCAATCCTTCCACAGTGGTTGTCGTCAGCAGTTGGTTGTTCGGAAATGTAGGTGCCAGTATGCCACCATCTCTTCAAGAGATGTTGTACTGTGGAATATGGATTTTTACCCTGAACCAGTCACTCCGTCATGGTCGCTGATTGCCGCCATTTCTCTTCTTCGATGAAGCCTGAAGGAGATGTTAGGTTTTGGCAAAAGAAAACCCTAAACAAAGAGGCATCGAACGAGAGAATAGTTGGGACTTGTTGGCCATTTTTTAATTTGTTTTATTTTTATTTTAAAATTAAATAATTAATCAAAATAAATTTAAATGGCAAACTGCTACCCATTACCCGGGTCGAATGGGTTGATGGTTCGATTGTCCGGGTTAACAGGTTTTTGACCATTTCAACGGTTTTTAGCTAGATGACGGTTCAGGGTAAAAACAAAACCATAGGAGTGACCGGTTTTTGGTCTGACCATCTAGGTTAACAATGGTTTGAAAACCTTGGTTTTTTGTTTTGAAAATAAAAAACTCATACACAACCAAAAACATGTTTTCATGTTTTTGTTTTGAAAAACAATATGTTTACATATCAAATGGTTTTGATTTGTTTTTAAAACCAACAAAAAAATAATAATTCACATTACACACATGGGGTTGTGACTTGTGAGTGGAAAACTAGTCTATGTCCAGGATCAATATTTGTTCCAGACTTCCGGTACACCCATTATTAAATATGGTTATGGTCGCATGCATATAGTAGGAAACTTAAACAAACCCTAGGATTTGGATCCAAACCGTTTGCATAAGAAATGAAAAGAAAGAACCAAAGAAACAACCCAATTGAATTCCAACCCATAGAAATGATAGATAACTCGAAGGACCCGAAACCCAGAAAGCTCTAATCAAGTTAGAATCAGATCATGCCTTGTCCAAGAAAATCCAATGCTGAATGATTCTCAGAACCATGGCATATTGAGGGAGTAGTCTCAGAACCATGGCATATTGGGCTGATAAGTGTGGAAACACGGGCTCGAATTTGAGAGCATCCACTTAATACAAAAAAAATAAAATAAACGGTGAAGGTTAGGTTCGCATCTAATCCACCCCTCCCATGACTACATATGAGTGAAAAATGTTGGGTAATGGCCGTTTTTATAATTGATAAGAAAAGTAATAATTAATTGAACAAACTTGAGTGAAATATAAAGATACATAATAGAAGATCAGGACCATCCATTTGAGATTGATGCCGATTTTTCAGAAATTGGTGCCACACCACAGTTACATCCGCGATTTTTAAATTATCAATTGGGTAAAATACAGAAATCTTCCTGAAGTTTCTGACAATCATAAAAACCTCTTACAATTTTATTTTAGTAAAAATCTTCTTTCTATTTTTGATAAAATTAATAAAGAGATGATCTTTCTTTTCAAAATACCTATTTTATCATTTCTCGAATACTGTTCATCTTCTTCCCCCTTCGAACCCAGAAATAGATGCAGCGGAGACACCCCTCTAAATCCAATCTTTTCCTCTTCTCTCATCTTCTTCGGCTTATTGTTCTTCCCCTTTTTCCTTTCTTTGGTTGCAGCGGCAGATTCGAACTCAACGTCGATCCWCCTTCTCCCACCATCTTTCTCCCCCGTCTACGCTCCCTCTCTTTCTTCTTCTTCTTGTTCCTCCTTCCCCTCCTTTCTTCTCCTTCCCCTATCTGCGTTTTTCGTATCGCTTTCCATCACTGTTATCTGATCATCACCATAGTCGCATCCATGACAAACTGAACTTTAAATCCTACATCTTCAACAACACCTGAACTCTAGAGCAAACAAAGAAAAAGCAAAAACAGAACTGAAACCAAATCATTAATGGCATTTAACGCAGGAAACAAAATCTCAAAGATAAAACGGAAAGAGAGAAAAATAAATAATGACCTAGCACACGAGAACAGACAAGAATGTTCAGATCGGACTGGGTTGAGAGTAACATATACGGGAGAGAATCTGATGGAACCTATTCCATCGATCTTCTCCCCAACCACAAATCCTCCCTGTCAAAGGAAATATAGAGAAGATCCGGTTCAGGGTGAGTATCTTACTAATCTCCTAATCGATGGTTTGGTGCTGCCAACGGGAATTCTAGTGAGTTCGATGTGTTCAATAATAGAGAAAGAGGGTATGGAAGGGTGGAATGATCGAATCTGCTCCCACCTACAAGCTTGAACTAATGGACGACGACCTCCAGGTGCTTGACTCACGACAGTGTTCAATTGAAGGAATATCGTTCACGGAGCGAGGACCTTGGATGGTTGCAAAACCGGATGACGACGGTGCGGTTTCACCTCTGTTAGTTTTCCCCCATAACCGGTATGAACTCAGAGATGCGAAGGAGATTTGAAAATTCCACCGCGTAAGGCAAAAATACGCTGATGGTTTGCAGGGATGAATTCAAATCTGTCGCTGCTCGAGAGGAAGAAGACGATCAATAGTTCCTTCGAGTCTACTACCACTGTCACCGTTGCTGCGCTTAGTCTCAAATGGAAGGCGATGAACAGGGGGGGAGGGGGGGGGTATTTCCAAGTAACTAGAAGAAGAAGAAGGAAATGAAAGAAAGGAAGAGAGGGAGGAAGGGAGTGGCTGAAAGGGGGTGCCGCCGCCGCTACTCTGCTTTGGGGTTCGAACAGGGAAGGGGAGGAATAGTGCCTTTTTGATTGATTTATGTTGAGGGGGAGAGGGGCAATAGGAAAGAGAGATTGAGAGGGAGAGAATGGCGGAAAGGTCGAGGTTTTGCATGAAGCACCACCGCTGCTGAGAGTTGCAGCGGGGTGGTAGAAAACAGGGGCGATGGAAGGGGACAATGTCAGGAGAACAAGAAGCCGAAGAAGATGAGAGAAGAGGAAGAGATCAGATTTAGAGGGGTGCCACCACTGCCTCTGCTTTTGGGTTCGAAGATGAACAATATTCGAGAAAGGGTAAAATTGGTATTTAAAGAAAAAATATATCTATCTCTTTTAACATTTTTCATCTTGATCATTGACGAAAGGGAGATATTTTTTTAATTTTGTCAAAAATAAAGGTGAGGCTTTACTAAAATGAAACTATAAAGGAGGTTTTTATGATTTTTAAAAACTTCAGGGGTGATTTTTGTATTTTACCCATTATTTTATTGTTTGATTGATCAATTTCTGATAAATCAACTATTAAAATTGGGCTGAAAAGAAGAATCATCAATAATGTTTTAGGCCAATTCTGATTATTTTTGGATAATTTGGTATTTGACATGGATAGGGGAAATAGTTACCATAAACACAAAAGTCACTGCTGGTAATCGATACTGAATAAATTCAAAACCGATTTCTGCGAATGATACCAACTATCAATTCTCTGATTACTAAGAAACCAGTGATCTCATAAATCAGTGATTTTTAAAAAATTTCACCAAAGAATCACATTTATCCCAAACATCTATGTTAAACCACTCATTATGGTTGTGGCTGTGTTTGATTGCACTTCTATTTACAACCTTTCCTTTTAGCTTGGTCAATAGACATTTTGTGAGAATATGAGTGGTCAATACAACCACTCATTATGATTGATTGTGTTTGATACCAAATGCATTGATTTATCAATACAATGCATGAAATATCAAATATTATATTTTTACTAGAAATACCAACACCCAATTCAATACATATATTTTTTAATTTCCATAAATGATCAAAAGAGACATAGATATATAGATGGCCTGACTTGAGTTAATAAAGCATTCTTGTTTTAGCTCGATTCTTAAAGCAAAGCAAGCTTTGACAAGTAACAATTTCATCACTCATCACAATCAGTCTTTTGTGCAGATATGAAGCCGACCAGGAAAATTTGTTCGAATGGAATGTTATTGAAGAGCCAGTTGGGCCAAATTTCAAGTGAGGACTCCTACTATGCAATGTTGTATACATTAGATTAGCCAGTACTGTAGAAGAAAATTACTACTGGAATTTAAAAATAATGTGAATTGCTTAGAAGTAATCTAATCTTATAGACTTTTGGTGAGGAGTACACAATCCAATGAAATTGGAGAGTGGGTCTTGGTCCAGATGTTACATGCACCAACCCGTTGGAGAAAGGTAGGTCTTGACTCTTGACCGTTGGGCACACACAAGAAGAAGGGATACCACTTGTCACATGCCCCACATAAATCCACCTACAATTTGGCCATTGATTTGATCGTTCAAGAAGGGGAGAATTGCATTCATTCCAGAAGCAACATGAGTTTGTGAAACTATATATTTATATATTTACGATTAAAATAATGGCCCTAAGTACCTCCTAAGACCTTCGAGTCTTGGAAAAAACAGTGGAACAATATAAAACAAACTCAGTTTACTGATGTTTGACAATTGGAATCTTACGTATGGGGTGAGCAAAAAACCGAAAAATCGGTTAACTAAATCGATCGATTTTGGTTCAGTGTTTTAAAAAAAATTGAAGGTATCCGTTTGGTTTCAGTTAATCAATATAAAAAATTGGCTGTTAATTAAACTAAGTAGTATACATATATTTTTATATATTTTATATATACTTGTGTATAATATATATATATATATATATATATATATANGTATAATATATATATATATATATATATATATATATATATTATAAATTAATAAATATGTATTATATATAAATATATTTATAATATATGATATATTATTCATTATTTAAAATATAATATTTTATATATTTATAATTGTTTATTATATTTTTATAATATATTGTAAAAATTAAAAAATCAAAAAACCGACGATTAACTGAACTAGTCAATCGATTGGCTTTGGTTCGGTCTGGTTACCGGTTTTTCAAAAACCAGTAGTACTGGTTCGACTACAAAAAAAAAAGGCCACCGAACCACTGTGAGCACCCCTAGTGTCAGAGAGAGAGAGAGAGAGAATTAGGGTGTATTTGGTTCATGGGGTTTGGTATCGAGCACACTGGTATTTATTCTTAGCTGGATGGTATTCACCCATTTGAGGAAATAGCCATTCTGGCCTCTCACCTTCAGCCAAAAAAGAAAAAGGACAAGTGACTTAAAAATGACTCTTGATCTCCTGCCCACACAAATTCTATCCACGTCCACCCACAACACACTATGTCACTACCCCCGTTAATTGAGAACATCTCCCCATGCATAATACTATGTAGGAAGATGAGATGACTTTATGTATGGCTGCGATGTTATGTGGGTAGACATGGACAGAGTTTGTATGAACAGGAGATCCATACTCCTTATAAACCCCCTCAACCTATTTTTCTTTATCTAGCACCAACCTTCATCGAAAATTGTACACATCTTATGAAATCTGATTTTAATTCTGATATAAATCAAGCAGATAGAGGAATAGGTGATTCTGATTCTAACTACAAACCAAATAGAACCTTAGTATCCAGGGTGACATGCTTTGTGGAGAAAAGTAGTTATCAAGTCTTTGAGAGAAATAGGGAATCGATTGCTAAAAGTTGGTCGGTGTGGGAGTGGGACATGAGTATTGACATTGTCATATATATTGATGTGGCATGTGTTTACAGGGTCACTAATTGTATTTATTTTATTCTTGAAGGAAACACAACCATGTTATTGTTCTTATCAATATTTATCTTGTGAGAATGAGACCTGAGAGGGTTTACCCCTCCTAATTAGATCACTTTTTATTTTTTTTATATTAAATCTAAAATAGCTGGAACAAGGAAGAAGAAATGTAATAATAATAATAATAGCCCAAATCTCTATAAGATATTTTAAAACAAGATTGTTATGCTTTTTTAAGAAAAAATTAAAAAAAAAAAAAGAGATAAACAATCACCACATGTTGATAAAGTTTCCTATAAATTTGTAGACCAAAAGAAGTTGGTTTGAATGGGTTTCTATGAAATCAATCGTCAAGTTTGTATTATTGGACTGTTTCAGCATATAAATTTTCATACTTCTAGGTTCAAACCTCCTTGCCAATAGCCTTGTTAGCAACTGAACGGACTGTTTGGTTCAGTTTTTCTACTAATAGAGGAGGAAAACGTCCATTCAATGAAGATTGAAGACTGGATTAAAGAGAGAGAGAGAAAAGAAACTTAGATCAAGTCCAAGCACCAGTAACCTGACCAACCCAATTAAAAGATTTGTTGTTATTGTTTTTCCTACCTAACAGGGTTATGCGAGCAAAATTTCCCGACCATGTTTTGAAGCTTGTTTCTAATGGGTCTCACCGTCTTTTGATGGCTATTAATGATTTCGACTTTGAGAAATATTTACACCAAACCAATAAGGTTTGATAAATTTTAAAACTAAATTAAATCATTTTAGTATAAAAATCAAATTAGCCCAAACCATTTTATTACGATTTGATCTGGTTTTTAATATGATTTGGAACATTATATAAGACTTAGGTTGCATTTGGTATTCTTTATTTTAAGGACTTTTCTTTTTTCAGTTAAAAACTATGGGCATTTTAACAGCAAAAAGGAGACAAGTCCTTAAAATGAGGAATGCCAAATGTAGCCTTAATCTAATTAAAAAGTCCAAATAGCATCCATACCTACATAAATTAGAAATATAATTAAAATATCAAATTGAAATGTTAACAATTTACACCTATTACTACTATACATTCGCACTTTTTCAAACATAAATTTCTTCTTGGGCATTAATTACAAGGTAAAAATTGAAACAAACAATAGCAATGTATGAACAGTTAAATTAATATATGTGATACATTAATAAATACACCAATGGAGCTTTTTGCTTTTTTTCCAACTCGTCTTCTTGCGAAAAGACTCACGAATAAACGCGCCTTAATCAAACAATCTTCAAACTGTTAAGATCTTGATGCAAAAACTTACATCGTCTTTTGACTATCAGAGTTTCCAAAAGATCATTCAAAAGAGACTTACCAAACGACCCCTATATTATTAATAATTCAGTTTATGATTTGCTCTAGTTTCTAAAATTTAGAAAACAAGCCTAAACCGTTTGAAGACTGAACCTGACAAAACCATCACTTTCAATTTGATTCGGTGAGATTTGAGAATCTAAACCATATAATGAACACCCCTAGCTAAGGAGTGATCTGTCCCATTCATGTGTGTTTAGAAAATACAAAATCACTAGTACAAATATATAGGAGTGTAAATGAAAAAAATGCAAATTATCATTTATTTTTTTTTGGCTTTACTTTATTCTACTTCACGCCTTAATTTACATCATTTGTACTACAATCAAACAAGATAAGTTAAAATTTGAAACAAAATTAGGTCAAATTTTACATTCAAATCATTTGCATTGCCATAGTTTTGTATCGGTGCAAATTTATTTGCATTGCAACCAAACACAGCCTAAATAACAATAACTTCCTCAAAACAATTGATCTTCTTGACAGAGTTCCTCAAAGATAAAAAAAATAAAAATAAAAATGACTAAGTGTAAATGATAAGATAATGATGTATTTATTATTAGGGAAAATTCCCAATTAGTACCTTGTACTTTGGGCCTAGTGCCACTTTGGTTCCTAAACTTTAAAATGCGACAATTCAATATTCAAACTTTTAAAACGTGACAACCCAGTACCTGTTGTTAACTAGCTGTTAACCAGGCGTTAAGTGGCATTTGAAAAAAACACAAATGCCCTTCAAGTGTTATTTAATTTTCTTTATCAGCCATCTAAACGTTGACAAAAAATTCACAATCCCAAATCCTTGCCTTCTCCATTCAAGAAAGTTGGGGTCACGTTTGAGTGAGCATTCTGGTGACCCCAACTTTCTTGAATAGAAGAGGCAAGGATTTGAGACTCTTAATTTTTTGTCAATGTTTGGATTGTTGATAAAGAAAATTAGATGACACTCGGAGGGCAGTTGTGTCTATTTCAAATGTCGCTAAACAGTTGGTTAATAGTTAGTTAACAACAGGTATTGGATTGTCATGTTTTGAAAGCTCGAGTACTGAATTATCGCATTTTAAAGTTTTGTGACGAAAGTGGCACTAAGCCCAAAGTACAGGGAATTAATCGGAAATTTTCCCTTATAATTACATTGGGCAAGATTTCGTGTTTTAGTAGTACAAATTCCAAGGAAAATGTGATGGGGGGGGGCAAATGAACATTGACACAGAATCATTGAAAGGTATCAATTGCCAAGGCCGTGTTTGGCTTTTTCCTTGTTAAGTTTCATAAGCATTAAGCAATGAGTTCTTAAGGCCGTGTTTGGTTGCAGTGCAAATTTATTTGCACTAGTACAAGTGTATGGGAGTACAAGTGTAAAAAATACAAATTCTTGTTTAATTTTGTTTTGGATTTCACTTTATTCTGCTTCGTGCTTTAATTTATTTCATTTGTATTGCAATCAAACAAAATAAGAAAAAATATGAAATCAAGCATGCTTTAATTTACTTTACTAGTACATGTACTGTTTCATGTTTTGCATCAGTGCAAATTTATTTGCATTGCAATCAAACACATCCTAAAGGAGGGATATGCTTGTATATGCTCTCTACTACAAATAATCAGAATTTAGAAGGACAAGAAGAAATCACAATTTCAATGGGAAGTCCAATATTTTGGACAATTTAGCAATAGTGGTGCAAGTTGGGTGGGCCTACTCCAAATCCGATCCGATTCAACCCATGATTTTGCATGAATTGGGCCTGAGTTTTTGGGCTTGGGTTGTGTGGTATCAGGTAGTTATAGCCCGGCCTGGCCCAACCCAACCTGAGCCTGTCCAAATAAATGCATTTATACATAATTTTTGAAGCCCAATAAAAACGATTGTTTAAAAAAATATAATCATAAAATCTTTTAAAACTGACTAACCCAACCAAGCCTGGATCAATCCAAATCGAATCCGAACCAAATCTGAATTGTGTTGAGTTATGCTCAGGTTAGGCCTGATTTAATAAACTCAAGGTTGACCTTGGGTTGGGCCAGACCTGAGCCCGAAGTTTGTATCTTAGGGCTGGGCCTGACTGACCCCCCACCTGACCCAACCCGCCCAAGTTGCATTCCTTTTCGATCTTTTTTTAAGAAAAAAAAATCACTGATCAATTAAAAGTGTAGAAATAAAAAAGTGTAAACAATTCTAAATTTAATAAAATCTATGTCACAAAATAATAGAAATCAAGTTACCATAATTTCTTTGTAAGCTTGGGTTATGAGTCAAGGCAGGCTACGTCATCCTCTATATCCTTTTATTATCTGAGATAGGATTAGCTGAATGTAATAGTTATTCAGCATGTGCACATCTATTATATATATGTATGTGTGTATTAAAGGAAGGTTTTCACGCAACAGTCATCACCCTTTAGACATGTGGCATTGTAAATTTCAATAGATAAAATTGTAGAAGAGGTTAAACTCTCACTCCTAAAAAGTCTATTCATTCACAAAAAAGTGATAACTCCACTCTCTTAAAATTTACACACCTAGCATCTTAATCCCTAAAAAGTGGCCAGTTTAAATGTTATGGTAGTAACTGAATTTTATTCAAACACAACCATTTCAAAAGTAATGATTAAACAAATAATTTAATTTAAAAATATTCAAAATATTAAATGGATAAAAATAAAAATATATAGCATTCATAAAAGTGACTAAACAATTAATACAAATGGTATGAGTTGCATTCTTTTAGATGAAATAGTTTATTAATTGCAAACTAGATTTAACTTTTTTTGGAAGAGTAACCTAATTTAGCTTTTAAAAATAAATTTATCAAATAAATAGTAAATACCAATTAAAGTGGGTTACTGCTTACAAATAAGACCTCATTTAATCTCTTAAATTATATTAAAAACAACATAAATTAATAGTGATTTTCAAACAAAATAGGTCAAATAGATTGTCAATTACAAAGATGTAAGACCCATGTTAATTTTTCTAATATTTTTTTATAGTTAAATAGTAAATTTCAAATTCAATAAAAAGCTTAACCTAAATGTCTAAAATAAATAATTTAAAAAAATGAAATAATTCAGATTAATTATCTCGTACATAATACGGGGGATCATTCCTAGTCAGTCATAAAAGCCCACAACCTTTCGACCTCTTAGTGTGGGCTCCATTTATTTTATTACTAGTGTGGGGCATTATAATTGATCCCACAATCTGCTACACAGCTAAAGCGCTCAATTAATGGTTAATAATGGCATGGTTTTGAAAACCGGACCGGAGTGGAAAACCTAAGAACTGGTCAGTTAACAAGTTCTGTTTCACCCTAAAATCGCTTTTTGGCCAAAAATCATTGATTTGATCAGTAACCTGCTGACCCGGGCGGTCAAATCATCAAACTATCGACCCGGACAACGGTTTTTAACCGTTATTTATTTTTTTATTTTTTAAGCCAAAACAGACCGTCGATTCAAACCAAATGGTTGGATCGGTTCTATGTCCGATCCGATTTTAAAACCTTGAATAATGGTTAATAAATTTTTAAGTGATCGCCCCTTCACCTGGAGTAAAGTGTTAAAATTCAAAAAAAAAAAATCAAACTGTCATAATTTTGTTGCGGATACATTGGATGGAATACAGGGTTAGCACTGCTCTAGCCAAGATAAGCCCAGGCGCACCTTGCTCCACTTAGTATGACAATGAACTACAACCAGGCCCAAACTCAGCCTGAGGTGTTGATCGTAAACCCAGCCCAACTATGTGGTATGGGATTCAGATGTCAGGCCGACCAAAACCAACCCAACTACAAATGGGAGCGGCTCTGATCGACAGGTGGTTAAACAAACTCACAGAACAACCTAGGAATCCACCACGTGGCAACTTAGTGAATACTCCACACCTTTTTATTTATTAAAAAAAAGAATGTTGGCCCAATTATCTTCGCCAAATTGTCAACCTCATTCCATAATATATTGGGAACGTTGGAGGACATGCCTTCTATTCTACCACCTCCTGATTTTTAGATCTAAAAAATGTTTAAATCCTAAATCTACCATCTCCTGTTTTTAGATCTGAATCTTAAATTCTTAAACCCTAAATTTTAAAATCTAAATCCTAAATCTTTAAATTTTAAGTCTCTAATTCCTAACCTTAAAATCTTAAACCCTAAATACTAATCTTAAATCTTAAGACACTAAAAATCTAAATTCTAAATTTAAGCCCCAAAACCCAAACCTAATCTAAACTCTAAACCCTTAAATCCTAAACCTAACACCCCTAAAATCTGCAATGTATAAAATGGATATGGTAGGTAGGACGCATGTCTTCCAACGTGGTAGGAACCCAGTATTTTTGGGCACTGTGGGCCTTAGGATGGGCCGTCCGATTCTCTAGCCTCGCAACAAAAGATTCTAATCCAAGCGTATGAGCTTGGATCTATCATATCAAAATGTAGCCACTTCCAGAGATCAGTAACCCAACAGGTGGGAGCTCAAAGGATGCATGCATGACTGAAAGTTCTGGACGTGTCTGTCTTGTAACAAAGTCCACCCTGCATGGTCGCCACGCTAGACGCTAACGGCTGCCCCTCAATTTACAATTTTAACCTTCCTCTGATTTTCTCTGTCTCCTGCTATTCTCTATTTTTTTAGTTATCTCACGAGGATAATTACGTAATTTTGGCATAGGCACGTCCACTCTTAAGTACTCCATCTCTGCAACTGCTAAAAAGAAGCTCTCCTTCTCCATCCATCCATCTATCTCTGGCAAAGAAGATGGGTCGAGGTGCTCTAACTTTCACGGTGGGTGTTGTGGCCTTAACCTGCACACTCACAGTTTCAGCGGTTCTCGGGGGCAGTATAGAAGAACCGAGAATATTTCAAGTCACAGATGATCCGACCAGCAGAAAGTTCGGGGGAGATTGGCATCTGGGTACTGAGAGAAAGTTCCAAAGCTTCGTGAATAAGTACGGTAAGAAGTACTCCACCAGGGAAGAGTATCTTTACCGACTCGGTGTTTTCGCTAAGAATATCATCAGAGCTGCCGAGAACCAGGCTCTTGATCCAACTGCAGTTCATGGAGTCACCAAGTTCTCTGATCTCACGGAAGATGAATTCGAGAGGTTGTTTACGGGGTTCAGAGGTGGATCTCCTTTCAACGATGTCTCTGCTACTGCACCCACCATGGAAGTTAAACGCCTGCCCAGGAATTTCGACTGGAGAAAGAAGGGTGCCGTCACCGACGTCAAGATGCAGGTTTGGAGCTCTCTCTCTCTCTCTCTCTCTCTCTCTCTCTCAGCTCCCACTGCTCTGAAATTTCAGTGGAAAGTTGAAAACGTCGAAATTGATGATGCAGGGAACTTGTGGAGCTTGTTGGGCATTTAGCACCACAGGAGCTGTCGAAGGGGCCAACTTTATAGCAACTGGGAAGCTTGTCAGCCTTAGCGAGCAACAGCTTGTGGATTGTGATCACATGGTTCACTGCTTTGATGACTCTAACCATAGCTCCATTTATCAGAATTCAGAAGCAATGTTGCTTCATACTTCATTTTTGAATTGATTATGATTTGTTCCATGTTTGTGTTTGTTTGTTTAGTGCGATAAGACGGACAGGACTTCCTGTGATAGTGGATGCGGTGGAGGCCTAATGACCAATGCCTACAAGTATTTGATGGAGGCCGGTGGCTTGGAAGAGGAGGAGACATACCCTTACACTGGAAAACCTGGTGAATGCAAGTTCAACCCAGAAAAAGTGGCTGTTAGAGTCGTCAACTTCACAAATATCCCTCTTGATGAGAATCAAATTGCAGCCCATTTAGTCCACCATGGCCCTCTTGCAGGTGAGCATTTTAAGTTTCTGGTTTAGATCTCTGAGACTACTGATCTTACACCATTGCTAGCTTCCTGTATCATCTCATATGAAACCAGGTGTTCGACTGTTTGTGTTTGTTTGTCTGATAGCCATGAAATTTATATATGCAGTGGGGTTGAATGCGGCGTTCATGCAAACCTACATTGGTGGAGTCTCTTGTCCTCTGATTTGTCCTAAAAAATGGCTAAATCATGGTGTGTTGCTGGTGGGTTATGGCGCCAAGGGGTTCTCCATTCTCAGGCTTGGATACAGACCCTACTGGATCATCAAGAATTCATGGGGGAAGGAATGGGGAGAGCAGGGGTACTACCGCCTTTGCAGGGGTCATGGCGTCTGTGGAATCAACACCATGGTCTCATCAGTGGCAACTGTGGCCTAGTTTATAAGCTTCTACTTCCTCAAAGCATGACATGTGTAGTTACTACTTACTAGTTAGACATCAAGTTGTAGCCAAATGGCAAGAAAATTACTACTGTGTAAACTAAATTTGGTGATGCAGATGTGATCTCGCATCATGTATATATAGCTAAACACCTTTAATTGCAAGCAAAAGAGATATGTGATGAGCCTCTCTAATGAAACTTCGGTTAACCCACCCCTTCTTATGAATGCTTCCAGCGTCCATCCTCTTGTATTCTTCCAACGTCTATTCAAGTAACTCTCGAGTAGGATCTTGTAGCATATACATGGGGAAAGAAACCTATTAACTGATAAATTCAAATTGGAGAAGGATAAGCTTAAAGGGAACCCAGAGACATTTCCTCCGATTCTTTTGCTTCTGTGTCGTTTTTAGTTTCGGATCTGTGGTTACCACCTATTTGCATTTCACTGGATCCCCAACAGGACTGCGCACTACAAAACCTCCATGATTATTCTTCCTCTACAATTTCACACCGCACGCCCTTCTTGGTATTAGCTCCCAGAAAGCAAATCTTCAAGTGTGGTGGTCTAATCCATCTCTCTGGTAGGATCAGTTGTTTAACTCAGAATTTTTTAGTAAATTCTAATTTGTTTATCTATAAAACAAAAACAAAAAAAAAAAAGATGAGAGAAATCCCATCTGACCAACATGAACTTCTTGGAAGTCGGGAACAACTTTTATTTAGAACGAAAACAACACGGCTGAGGTGAAGATGGTGGCATTGATGACAGAAAAAAAAAATAAAAAACTAGAGTTTCATCTCCGAGGAAACCTATGATTGCATGTAGATGTCATGGTTTTTAAAAACGAACCGGAAACAGAACCGATCAGGGGACCGGTTTCCGGTTAAGCGGTTCAACCATCAGGGTGACGTCATAAATAAATTAAAAATAAAAAAAAGCATAAAATTAAATAAAAAATAGGAAAAGTTACAGAAAATAAAACTATCTAAATAAGAAATAATACAGTAACAAAATATAGAAGATATAAAATAAAATACAGAAAAAAACATAAAATAATTCAAAAAATATAGAAAAATAAAACAGAAATTTGCAAAAATACAGAAAAAAAACTCTAGAATGCTAAATCCTAAAATGCAGAAATCCTTGACCTTCCCTGGCACCAAAATAAAAGGGGAGAAATATGAGCATTTCACTCTAGAATTTAATATTGCTATGCAACTTGTATGTCCTTAGTTTCAATCAAAACAATATACATTTATGTGTAATACCCTTAAACTGGACACATATGAGACTCGTGTTAGTTTATAATCTTCACAACCGTTGGATAGATCTGGGGAGATTTATCTTGTCAAGACTTACACTGATGTGCCGCCAAGTTGGTTGGGGTGGCTTGTCTCAGCTGCTAGGGTGAGACCTGAGGTACATGCAGTGAGTTTTTCTTGAAACCCTGAATCGGATCAAAATTCTAGTATTGCCCTGGACCTTTGAGATAGATGGGTAAAACTGAAATGTTACACCTAACCCCTAGACTCGATTATGATACTACACTAGGTATCGGATTAGGTTGTCTTTGATACGTCAATCAGTGAGATCCTTAGAAGGGGTCAAAACCTGGGTATATTAGGACAATTCAAGAATTCATCTAAGTGGGTGATCATAGTAACAGGATCAACCCCTTTGTCAAACAAAGTGAATGATCGGGGATGCACTTTCTCTGATGGAGAGGTTAAGTGCCATTGAGGGTAATACCTGATGGGCTAATCTTGCATCTGCCCACAGTCCTTGGGTTTTTATAAGATGGCTTGACCCAATGACCATTTAATGTAAATGTTGGGCTCATTAAGAGCCCATGGTGATTGACTCAGGGGTTCACTGTCTCCTACAATGAATTCAGCCAGGCCTTGTAACAGAGGCTAGGCTGAACCCATGTGGTTGATGTGTAGATCAATATTTAGGTCCCACGCCATACAAGGATAACCAACTGGGCAGCAGATTGAGGGGCTAGTGAACATATAGACTTAATGGGCCTAAAGCCCAATTCGAACTGGCATAATGAGATTAATTAAAAGGGGGTGGTTCTAGGATTTAGATCAACAAATAGGATAAAGAATTATCCCTATCCACTAAGAGAGTCTGGATCCAAATAAAGATTTGGATCAGGAAACTCCTAATTAGATTAAGAAGGTTGATCTTTATCTGCAGATAAGATAAGGGATTATCCTTATCTCTTAAAAAGAATCTAGATCCAAATACAAGATTTGGATTAGGAAACTCCTAATGGAATTAGGAAAACCTCTCTTTAAGGCTATAAATAGGAGAGCAAGGCGAACCCTCAGTACACATCAAAAATCATCTGACTAACTGTTGAATTCCAGAGAGAGACAACACAGTTTGACTGCACTGTCTCCTTCTCTCCTGCTCTTGTCGTCATACCAGTTCGACCTCCACTTGTGGGAGCGATCAAGAAAAGTTCTTGATATTACCTTTTGGTAGAAAAGGTAATCTGAAGTCGTGCTCACTAGCCCTCAATCACATTCTTACTGAAGAATTTGGTTCTTGTTGAAGAATCGTCCTGCTGATTCTACTTCATCCTGCACCGTGTCATCTTCGATGGAATCAGTCTTTGGATCTTTCCTTGGGCGTGAATACCTTCATTGGATTTGGTCTTTGGATTCTACTTCGTATCAGGCATATCCCTCCACTCCATTTTGGTTTCAGATTTGGTCTGGTTTTGGTTCAAGATTGATCCTTGAAAATGCAGTTTTCCAAAATAGGGAATGAGATTCTCACATGAGAGAGAGAAATTTTTGAAATTTCGCCCAACCTTCCTGCAGGGTTCGGCCATCCATATGATGGATCTCTCATCCCTTCAAATTGATCTCTAAAAGACTTCAATATACATTAATTTTACCTAATTGATCAAAAAATTACATTAATTTGTACCTAAGCACCATGCCAAATGCTGCTCCCTAAGCTTCAATCAAGCAAAACTTCAAATTTCTTTTTTTTTAATTTCTGAGAATTTTTTTAGAACTACTCCCAGGTGTCAAAACACTCACAATCAATCTCCAAATCTTTAGAACTACCCGTCACTGCAAACTTGCCTGCCGCAAAGCCTAGAAGTGCTACAAATTGCAAAAAACGCTGGCCACCGCTGCAAATTCACCATCACCGATCGTAGTTAATCGTTGCAGGTCGGTGTGTCACCGTCGAATGCCGGAGGTGTTGGCCGCTGCAGGTGGTCAATTGGGTGTGAGGGATGGCCACCGCTACAAACTCACCTACCGCAAAGACTATAAGTGTTGCAAATTGCAAAAAACGCTAGTCGTTGTTGCCGATCACTGTTAATCGTTGTCGAACGCCAAAGGTGTTGGTCGTCGTAGGTGGTCAATTGGGTGTGGGGGCTGAGAGGAGGGAAGAACGAAGGGTTAGAACAAAAATGGGGTTCTAACCCTACTCTCGATTAATCGATTTGGGATGGGGATATTAAAGTAATTTTATTTTTTGTTTTTTTTATTTTAATTAAAATAGTGAAAATAAAAAAGAGAACCCATGACCTACTGCCCGGGTCAAACGGTTTAGTGGTCTGACCGCCCAAATCAGCGGTTTTTTAACTTTTTCAACGTTTTTTAGAGATTTCCAGTTTTTAGTATAATCGAACCTGGGGGCCTGACCAATTACCGATTTTTCCGGTCTGACTGTCCGATCCAATCCGGTTTTAAAAACCATGGTAGATGTTATAAAAGGGTCCTCCAGGACATACGGTTAGACCTGACAAAAAGTTGATCCACAAAAAAAAAATTGGATTGGGTCATGGGTCAATTATTAGGTTTAATTGGGATTATTTGTATATTCTTAGACGCTTTTTCTCTTTCATCTTTACTATTGTTACTCTTTATCGTTTATGTTTAAGATTTATTTAGAATTTATAAGGTTAATTTCTTTAATTTTGATATTTTTATGTATTTTTTATTTATTTTATAAAAAAATTTATTATTTTAGGGATTATCCAAATTGACCTGTGCATCAAACCCTAACCCGAACATTTAGGGTTAGGGTCTAATATTTGTTGGCCCAACTCCAAATTTAACCCAACCCGAAATCAATATAGACCCAACCCGAACCCGATCCACCAGGTAATGAAAATGCATCAGTGAAAATTAAAGGCTCTATGCCTCTTATCATGCGTAGGCGTAATTTGATGTCACGAGGATGAATGAAGTATGCTTTAGTGTGACGGGATCTGCTCCTCACAAATCGCCTCACACGCACATCCACCGTGTGTGTATTGGGAGCATCTCCCGTGAATATTTATTAACAAGTACGGAAGATGTTCCCAATGCATGATAGGATGTGTGTGTGAGGCGCCAATTGCGAGGAGCAGATAAAAAGGAAAGACGGGCCAACATCCAAGCGGCCGATCTCTAGGGCTGAGGTAGAGCATGGAAATGGAAGATGTGAATGTGATTGCCTTAAATAAACAGCAGAATTTACATTATCCACCTTGCTCGCAACTGTTGAAATCATGAATTATACAAGATCACATCTCCGCCCCACAATGCCCCACAGTACATCCCCGCCGGGTATTGTGGGGCGGCTCCTTGTGGGGGCGGAGATGTGAAATCGAATTTTACCAGGTCTATTACTATTAATTAGTACTGCAATATTGGAGCCTAGTAGAGATTTTCAAATGGACAAATTGTCACAGACTCGGACCATGAACAAAAAAGTTATTTTAAATGAAATTGTTTGATTATTGTCAGTAACTTCCAACAACACGCAAGAACGGAAGAGGTATGAATATTATAGACGAAAGCAACCTTCTGTAACCACATCAGGTTAAGTCACAGACATCAGGATACGAGTTAATAACCCTTATCCACCTAAAGTACTACCATCACAATAATCAGAAAAACTGGGCTCAAAGAAATTGTCCTGTGTATTCATCTTTGTGATTGAAAATCAAAAGAACGGCTGAGTTGATTTCATCGAATTGATGTTAGATGCAAGATTCTTATTTGGGTACTTTACGCTTTACACAAGTCAGCTTATTGCTAGGAAGCAATTATGACATGGTCAAGTCTGCTTCATATACACCAAGATATTTTTGACATTGAGCTTATACATGATGACTGTTGTGTGTCTTAGGAGAATTCACCCTAAAAACTCCCTGTTAGAGGGAGGGAACCCAAGCACATATATACCCCACAACAGCATCCCATACTACCTATATGGGATACCTCACATTAACATCCCATACTACCAATGTGGGATACCTCACATTAGCATCCCATACTACCAACATGGGACAAATGGATCGTAACAGACTGCTGCTTAGCAGACCAAGGAATTGAATGGTACCAGCTTGAACAGCTTGTTGAGGAATTTATAGTTGGCTGTTTTCATTTGAACATGAGATAAAAGCTGACTTCTACTGGTGTTCAGTTGGTAATAGAGCCACAAGGAAGAGGCTTACTTTGTGATAAATGTTAAGCCTCGGTGATAATTGTTAAGACTGAAGTGTTGTTCTGTGAGCCCAATGGAGAATCAGAATACAATAAGGTGGTGATGTTTATACTTCCCCAGATGACTCAAGGAATCAGGAATGCATTGGGGCAGTGGGGAGAAGGGAAGAGTGTTGAAAAATGGTATTAAAATGGGATAGAGGAAAATTTTTAGGAATTGGGACGAAAGAACGACTTAATGGGGATTAAAGAATAATAACCTAAAAGAAACAAAGACAAAATGTGGATCCCTCAACCCAAAATGTGAAGTATTAAGGTATCCTGGACAGCTTTGAAAATAATTGGATCTAGGGTCTAGAAAACAGAAGTTTAACCATAGCTGTCAACGGGCCAGATTTGGATCTAATATACCTAGAACCTATTACAATACAGACATTAAATTTTAACCATTGGGTTCTGATTGAACTTGGGCTGAATTAGAACATTATACAGCACCAATGAAATATCATTGACAGTATGAATTAGATACTAGTCAATGGCTTCTGTTTTATTAATGAAGTGAACTAAAGATAATTTCCATTAGACAAAAACAATCAATTTAATTAAATATACAAAACCTACAAAAAAAATAAAAAATACAACACCTAAATCAAGTCCAACCATATTGGATTGGATATGGACCTGATCCAATTATAACTAGACCCATATCCAGATTAATCAATATGAATCTAATTGGATCATACATCGACTACCCTATTTCACAAATCTAGAAGCAGGTCAGAATATATTATGCTAAGGTATACAAGGTCTGTTATAAATCTCATCTAAAAATACTTCCAATTTGATTAGTCCCCCTATTAAGAAGATGTCAAATAGTTTCCTATGGACCTATCTGCTAAGCAAGGAAACAATGATCATCAGATGTGTTGATAGGTCCTGAAAATGACCAACCTGCAGAAATCCCATGCAAATTGATTCTTTTATCAGTAACTGACTTTTATTAATTTATGTCAAAAAAAATGTGAATATATACAAAAGGTAAGACAACCATCCCATATTTAGGCTAGCCTTGCCACCTAAACCAAGCTCGCTTCCTTGTTAGATTGCATCATCATTCATTTCTCCTAGGAATGATTCCCCAATACCAACATATTCTGTTGACCCTTTGTTTAGCCAAATCAGTAGGAAGAGAACAATATTATAGACTCATGATATGCAAGAGGTTTTTCTTCCTTTTTCCCCGTTAGCATATAAACTGGAGGTATATCAATAGATTGAAGTTGGGGTGCAGAGTTTCCAGCATTTTTTTATGAATGTAGCCAGCAAAAATATTGAGCACCCTATGAGAGAAGGCCATTAACCAGCTTCGTTCCTAACTGCAGTTTTGGGAGTAGTGAACCGGATAGACCAAAACTCCAACATTTTTAGCACAAAGTGGAAACTCTTAGGCTCACCCAATTTCTTATGTTTGTCCACCCGAAAATTTCCCCTCTCACCAAGCAATGGTCCCTACTTGAATGGCTACACACAAAAGATTAAATTATTTAAGATTTTTTTATGAATAAGCCATTTAAGAGTTCTCCTATGATAAATAACAATGTTCTGAGAACCAGACCGGGCATAGAACCAGAGAGGAGAGAGGTTCATGAGTCAGAGGTTCAACCTGGGTCAAACCGGAGGTCAAACCATGATGACATGGCATATACAAATATACTAGAGGTCATATAGATATTATATAATACATTTTACAACTTTTAATATACTTAAATATGGTGTATTGATGGAAAGTTCCTTAATTTTTAAAGCAAATTATTAGGGTTCAAGTCTCTTAATTTACATTTTCTTTAAATACATGCATAATAAAGTAATATGTACAATAAAGAGTCATTAATTAACAAAAGTTAAGAGGTGGACTAATGGTAATTAAGCAATATATAAAAGTAAGAGGTCATAGATTTAAATCTTGCTAAGCACATTTTAAACTTTCTATTAATTAAGGACCCGGACGATTTCATGAAACTGGGACCGTTCACTGGTTTTCCGGTTAAACCGGCCGGTCAACCGGTTTTCACCAGTTTTTTAACCAAAGCGATTATCGGGGTATGACCAAACCAGCCAAAGTCACGGGTTACAACTCAATCGGTCCGACCGGCCATTCCGGTCCAATTTTCTAAACACTGATAAATAACCATTTTGACCAATAAAATGTGCATTTTGTCCATGAACACAGAATATAAAACTTTCAAAAGGTCAACAAACATATGATCCTAAGACTAAGAGGATTGTTATCTCAGTGGCTTCAGCAGTTCGAACCCGAGGAAGAAGAAGAAGAAGAAGAAGAAGAAAAGGAACAGTCGAATCCGATAGCTTAAACCCTATCAGTCGACTCTAATATGAATTAGCCTCTAATTAGTTGTACAAAGACTAAACTACCCCCCACTTAAGCCTTTTGTAAACAAATATATAGTTCACTCCCCTGAGCTTAAGCCTTTTGTAAACAAATCTGCCCATTAATCACCTGAGCCGACATGTTCTATGTTTATCTCTCCAATAAGGACCTTCTCCCTCACAAAGTGGCAATCAATCTCTATGTGCTTTGTTCTCTCATGAAAAACAGGGTTAGATGAGATGTGGAGTGCAGCTTGATTGTCACGGTACAATTTCATAGGTCTATCCATGGAAAACCCGATTTCTTGTAGGAGATTCCTCAGCCATACTAATTCACATGTAGTGTGCCATGGCTTTGTATTCGGCTTCAGCACTGCTCCTTGCCACAACCGCCTGCTTCTTACTCTTCCATGTCACAAGATTTCCTCCAAGAAATGTGCAATAACCTATAGTAGATCTTCTATCAGACACAAAGCCTGCCCAATCTGCATCTGTATACCCAATTACCTCAAATCTTCCTCCTGATTTGTACAATAACCCACGGCCTGGAGCTCCCTTCAGGTACCTTACAATTCTAAGAACTGCATCCGAGTGAGGTATCTGAGGGTTCTGCATAAATTGGCTCACCACACTGACTGCAAAGGAGATGTTTGGTCTCGTGATAGTCAAATAGTTCAACTTCCCCATTAACCGTCTATACCTTCTAAGATCATCAAATATTTCCCCTGTATCACTGCTCAACTAAGCATTTGGCTCCATGGGAGTTTCAGCCGGTTTTGCACCTGACAGTCCTGTTTCATCCAGCAGATCAAGAACATATTTTCTTTGGCACAGGTTTACACCTTGTTTTGATCTAGCAACTTCTATACCCAAGAAATACTTCGATGTCCCAAAGTCTTTTATTTGAAAATTGTTTTGCAAAAAGACCTTTAGTTTATCGATCCCAACTTGTCACTACCAGGTATGACAATATCATCCACATAGACCACTAATAAAATCTTTCCGACTTCTGAATCATAGTTGAACATTGAGTGGTCAACTTGGCATTATTACATTCCAAAATTCTTCACCATTTCACTAAACTTCCCAAACCAAGCACGAGGCGATTGTTTCAACCCATAAATTGCCTTTTCCAATCTGCACACCTTACCATCTTCCCCCTGAGCAACAAACCCAGGTGGTTGCTCCATATATACCTCCTCCATAAGGTCACCATGAAGAAAGGCATTTTTAATGTCAAGTTGAAACAAGGGCCAATCATACATAACTGCCAAGGAAATTAAGACACGGACAGAGTCAATCTTAGCCACTGCAGAGAAGGTCTCAATATAGTCTACCCCATACAACTATGAATAACCTCTAGCAACTCTGACCTTCAAACACTCCACACTACCATCCGGCAATTATTTAACAGTATACACCCATTTACAACCCACAACATGCTTACCAGGAGGAAGAGTAGTGAACTCCCACGTTTGAGTATGCTGAAGGGCAGAGAGTTCCTCCTCCATTGCCTGCCACCACCCAGGTGAGCTAAGAGCCTCTTGGACATTCTTAGGTATAGAAATAGATGACAACAGTGAAACAAACTAGCGATGTGAAGCGGAAAGGCAAGAGACTGAAACAAAATTGGAAATGGGATGGAGGGTACAACTACATTTACCTTTCCGTAAAGCAATGGGAAGATCAAGTCCTGAAGGTTCTCGGACAAGAGCAACAACAGGATCCATAGACAAGATAGAAGTTGGAGGAGCCGGTGTCTGTCGATGAGTATACACGTGCCGGATCGGTGGTCATTTAGTAGGGATCTGCACTGGAGGAGGTGAAGGGTTAACCCCAACTGGAACAACCGGAACGGGATCACGAACTGGAAGAGGAAGAGGAAGCAAAGGTGGAGACACCAATGCTTCAGGTCCTCTGAGAAGAAGGGGACAGACTCAAAAAATGTGACATCAAGACAGACATGGCACTTTCGAGTAATGGGATTGTAACACTTATACCCTTTTTGAGTCCGAGAGTAGCCAAGAAAGACACACTTAATAGAGTGTGCATCCAACTTGTCTATCCCAGGACTCAGATTGTGAACAAAGCACACACAGCCAAAGATGCGGGGTGTTAATGGAAAGGGAGACAAGGTGGGGAACAAAATAGAAAAGGGAGACCGACCATGAAAAATGAAGGAGGGCACCCGATTAATAAGGAAACGCGCAATAAGTACAGCATCACTCCAAAATCATTTAGGAACACTCATATGATGAAGAATAAACCGAGCAGTTTCAAGGAGAAGACGGTTCTTTCGTTCAGCCACCCCATTTTATTGAGGAGTGGATGCACATAAAGTTTGATGAATGATGCCATGTTGTTCTAAATACTGTTGAAAGGAAGTAAGAAAGTATTCACAACTGTTATCTGAATGAAGAACTTTGATTGGAACACCAAATTGTGTATGTATTTCAACATGAAATTTTTGAAAAATGAAAAATAATTCACTCATTTCTTTCATTAAATAAATCCATGTCATCATTGAACAATCATCAATAAAAGTGACAAAATACTTGTAACCATTATAAGACTCTATTTTRATYGKRCCCCAAACATCTGAATGAACCAAAGCAAAATGACTCAACATACGACTATCAACTCTAGGGCTGAAGGGAACCCGACGATGTTTCCCATACTAACACGACTCACACTGTAAAGACAACAAATGACTCAAAGACGGAACCAGTATCTTGAGTGCCTTGAGAGATGGATGTCCCAATCGACAATGCCACTGTAGAGGAGTGAGTGAAGTCTGAAGTGCAACTAACAATCCACCACCGTCAAGGTAATACAATCCACCAGCCTCATGCCCCCCACCAATCTTCTTCCCCGTCTTGGGGAAAAATGTAATAGATCAATTAAGAGTCTTGGTTAATTTGCTAACAGACATAAAATTGAATGAAAACTTAAAGACATATAGAACAGATGATAAAGAAAGAGAAGTTGTGTCAACATTACCAACACCACAGATGGAAGAAGAGGAACCGTTAGCAAGGGTAACAGTTTGAGATGTGGAAGTTTCAGAGAGCAAGGGTAACAGTTTGAGATGTGGAAGTTTCAGAGAGAGAAGAGAACACACCTGGAGTCCCGGTCATGTGATCAAAGGCTCTAGAGTCAATAATTCAGGGAGAGGGTTTGGATGCCAGACAAGCTATACCTGAGTGGGCAAGGGTGGTTGTAGTATGATGTGAAGTAGCTTGGAGGAACCTCTCATACTCATCGCGCGGTACACTCACTATCTCCTTCCCGGAAACAGATGTAGATGTGGAAGGTGTTAGATCTGCCTGTTGGTTATCACTGACATCAACCCCACCAGCTACTGCATGATTAGCCCATGTAGAAGGA
>NW_010729250.1:964920-991747 GCF_000365185.1 Nelumbo nucifera
AGAACCTAGTGACATCTAGTTGTTCCCTCTGTTGTTGCTGAACCTTAACATCTAGAGTGAGGGGATGATAGACATTGAGTTCATTTCTGAGGTTCTTCATACTGGCATAGTACTTTTCTAGGGTTTTATTCCCTTGCTGCAGATCGAAATACTCCTGATAGAGCTGATATACCCTTGTAGTATTATCCTACCCAGAATAAAGCTTCTTAGCATGTTCCCATATGTCCTTAGCTGTATCTAAGAACATAAAGTTGGCAATTATTTTGGGTTCCATACTATTCCATAACCATGTCATGATTTGGGCATCTTCCTATTCCCAGTCATCAAACCTTGGAGAGTCAGTTGATGGTTTATCTTCCTTCACGTGTTTCACTTTCCTCTTTGCCTTGAGGAAAACTTCCACTGACTTGGCCGATGGCACATAATTCTCACCATTAAGTTTAATGGAGGTCATCTGCACACCCAAATAATAAGAGGGGATCATCACACTCGGTTTCTGGTCACTAGAACCATCTCCCGTTGCTACCATTATGTCTCCCCCACTACTATCTCTAATGCTGAACTCTCAGTCACCAACCAAATACTACAGCAGCCAAGGCAACACTATAGCAATCTCTAAACTCAGGTGATAGGTTCACAACAAGTCACAATCAATCACCACTGTGCACAAACTACCATTCAGATTAAGAACAAAAGGTAAACCAACATTTAGACAACACCAACAAGGCAAAAAACTGATGTAGGCAATGCGGTCATTCCTTCCAACCAAAAAAACAAACAACTTTTGTTCTTGCTCACACCACTACTAATTACACAGAGCCATAAATCACCACTACAATAATTCAGCAATTTACTAACCACATACAAGCCCTCTTGAGGCTGCTCAATAAAGGGTGAGCATCAAAAGCATCACCACACCACCATCTCTGTCCTACATAGTACAGGTCTGTCTAACCCTTTTAAAGGTCACTACCAGTCCAAAGACATCAACTACAACCACTACAGTAACCCTTACACCATTCAGTCACTGTAAACAAAGCCTGTTCTTGGGCCTTTTGCCAAGAACCAAGGCTACAAATAACCTAGTTCTTTAAGTTCTGATCAGTCCAAGCAGATTTTTGAGGGTTTTCCAACCCAGAAACACCAACAACACAAAAAAAAAGGATAACCAACCTTGATGGAGAGATTCAGTCGACCATCCACTTATTTCTGGAGTTATTCTCTTGAAAGGCAATCAAGTTCTAAGCAGAGAAAGAGAGGCCGAAGTGTTCTCAGACCTAAGTCGAGTCTGTGTTCTCCATTTGCAGTCCAGAGAGAAGAAAAAGAAGTCACAAACAAAAAGGAGCAACAGTCACGAGCAGAGATTTAAAGAGCAACGTCCTACTCTGATACCATGTTATCTCAGTGGCTTCAGCAGTTCGAACCAGAGGAAGAAGAAGAAGAAGAAGAAGAAGAAGAAGAAGAAGAAAAGGAATAGTCGAATCTGATAGCTTAAACCCTATCAGTCAACCCTAATATGAAATAGCCTCTAATTAGTTGTACAAAGACTAAAGTGCCCCCCACTTAAGTATGGGACAGGAAGTCTCTATTAAAACTACCACATAAGCACATAACTTAACAAAAATAAAATAACTAATCTACCCTTATTCAGCTAGCTCTAACAAGGATAATTTATGATGATGATGACGATTAAAACCGCTTGTCCAAATGAAAGCACAAAATATATACAACCTCCTATCTACAAGATAATAACAAAGCATATCGCCAATCTTCTATGTTCAAACCATTTTCTCTTACCAAATTTAGGCATTAATCAAATGATATCACTTATAAAAAAAAATATAACTGCTACACATAAAAATTAGCTAGGTAAAGAAATACATCAACAGCTACTCTTTACTACTGCAGATAAAAATAAGAAATTAACAAATATGAGAGGGGATTCTTATCCTGTTTTTTATTTTTCGAGATTTCTTGAATAGAACATGTTTCAACAAACACTTGAAAGGAAATGGCGAAGGCCTATAACTTATCCTTCGTAATCTACTTTTACCTGCACAAAACAGAACAGGAAGCAATAAGTAATCACTGAAATAATATGTAAGTAAAAAATAATTACAGCGCTAACTCATATTAGGAGAGGATAAAATGATGATCCCAAATCCCAACTCAAACAAATTTTAAGAATCAGATAAGCAGAAATTATGAGTTTATTCACTGATGAAACTTAATATTTGACAATAAAGTGAAATTTTTGTTAAACAATACTTAGCAAGCCCAAGCATCAAAACATTTCAGATAAAAGGCTATATTCTTTCAAATAATACTGCAGGCACCAAGTCCTAAAGTAAAATCATAGAATTTTAATCTTATGGAATGAAGTTTAAATCAAGGTAAGCCCCTTACCCAATTTAGACTTGTCCAATGTCATGGTGTTGTTTTGAGTCTTTTGACAGTTAACTCCTTTTTGCTCTTCTGTTTCAATTAAAACCTCCTTTAGTGGCTCATCGTCTAAGATCAAGTCTGCATCTCCTTTCATCTCATCATAAGATTCTGGGAACTGCATCTCACCTATAAGAGGAACTACACCATCTCCATGCTCCTCAATCCCTTCTGCTTTTGCAAAACCATCTTGCAAAGGCACATTAGATACACTCAAATGAAAGTCTCTTTGCTCCTGGTCTACTCTCTCAGCTATGACTGACTTCATTCTAATATCCTGGACACCTGAAACTGCATCAACATTTTTTTGCAAACACCCAATGTCCATGGATGGAGTAGAGTGTTCCAGAGTATCAACCGATGATACCAGATCGCCTTCAATAGGAGAAATACACTTTGATGGTGAAACCACATCCAACATACCAGACTCCATAGGCTCATTGCATGCATCAGAAGCAGGAACTATAGTGGTATCACCTGGAAATGCAGGATTTTCAGAGGTAGTCATGAGATCTCTGGACGCTATATCATGCAGTTCTGTTCCAACTGTAGCCAAAATGGGGTCACACCTATTTGAACTCCTAAGCTCCCCATCCCATGGTTTAGGAGTCTCTTTCTGGGAACCAATGAAAACTGCTGATGTATCATTTGGTGTCACAGGCTCCAGAAAACCTTCAGAACCAGAGGTTTGATGCTTTAACGGAGATGTCCAATTTTCATTAGGAACTTCATTGATGCAATTTGATTGATTGGACACTTTAACAACAGCAGCTAATCCCTCAGGATTCTTGGCTGCATGTAACAGGTCTGAAGTATTATCTGGTGCCTGCAATTCAGCTCCAGTGCCATACACTGAATCCATTAATTGCATATTGTTTAACAGTGTTCCTTCTGAGATTGAAGTAAAATCAATGGCTTTTAAAATCTTGGGGTCTTCAGCAGATGAAGAGAACATCTTGGAAATATCATCTAACAGAAGATCACCATCACCACTAGAAATTTGATCCCAATTATGACATTCCACAAACCAAGGCTCCGACTTCATCTGTTCCCCAGATGAAATTTTTTCAATTTTTATGGCCTCCTTGAAATATTTCTTCTTCTTCAAAGAACCAGCTATCAGGGTCCTGCAAAATATAAAATAGAAGATAGAGAATCTAAAAATCCAAGTTCTATTTCTTAAAAGAAAAGGAACACCAGCAATTCTGCAATTTAACATACCTGCAGTTCTTGGAAATAGCTGCTTTAGCTCGTTCCATAGAAAGGCCAAACAATGATGATAAATTTGCAACGTCATATGGCCCTCTAAGTTCATTTACGGTAGGGACAGCACTTGAGAAAATGAGATTTTTCCCTCGTGTCCAGTCCACCAGCAACTGAAGGTTGTATACATGTTTTTGATTGTTAGGTTGTAGATTATATATTAGATGAGTAAATTAATGCTCACTCTAAATGACAAAGTACAGCATGCACAAGATACACATGGAGGTTTAAATAAATGAATCCAGCTATTCCTTGTTCTGCCACCAAATCTTGTCAAATTGAAACTCCACATCAATGTCCCAAAAAAATTCACTCATTGAGATTAATAAACAAAAAATGCCCATATTTTTTTATCAAATGTATTTATTTTGTTCAAATTTTCTGAATAACGAATACCAACTGCTCCTATTGGATCTTCCAAGAAAGTGTTACATAATAACTCACAACTGAATGTGGATGCAACTTTTGATTTTTCTTTACTAGAAACCATACTGGAAATGATGATATACTTCCCAATACAAGCATTTCTTGTTCAGTCCTATTACTAGCATACCTGCTCGTTTTCTCAAGTAACAAAGCAAGAGATACCCTCTGTAGATGTCCAATTCAATTGATAAACTCATAGTTAATTTTCCTTTTGATATTATCAAATGATACTATGGTAAGATAAATGTTCAGAGGACAGTTTTTCCTATTGTCACCCAATATCTTTCATGTGTCATTTTAACTGATTTATTCCTAGTAGGATTTCATTACTGATCTTATCTTGGTTGGTCAATTGTTTAGCAAGCACAAGTCATATCTTACAGAATTTTGTGCCCTTCTCTATCTACTGGGACATCTAGAAAGAAAGAAATCTCAGAGTCAGCTTGGTCATGGGAAAGGTGGAAGTGCAAAGTCTTTTGCTGGTCTTCCAGATAAAGAAATTTGATGGTCTGATGTTCTCTCAATTTTGTAATGCCTAGGCCACTATCTTTTCCTTTATGGTTTGATTGTTGTCTGAATGTATATTTCGTATCTGAGCACACATTTTTGCTATAGAGTATAGGCTCATCCCCATCATGGCTCTCTATATAGTTGCTGCATTTATTTAATGGTTGGGATTGACCATCAGAAAATGAGACGCCTGAATAGTTATGAGTTATAACAAGCCTAGACCATTCTATGGCTATGTAGACCCTAAACGAAGATATTACCTTTTAAGAATATGTTCAATAACTCAAGCCGCAAAAAAAAAAAAGATGAATATCAATAAACTACCTGTTCAAAATGTGGGATAATAGACCACAATTGTGTGTATGTAGTGTAGTCTCCATATAAACTCGTTTTTCAATAGATAACAATACAATATTGTCAGAAAGAAGATAGAGCACCAGACCTTAGCAAGGAGGCTGGCTACAAGAACAAAGAAAAAGATGCAACAATCACCAAGGTGATTGCATAAGAAAAAGGAAGTAGCAATACAAGCCCAGGTTCATAAAATCACATTGGGTTTGGGAGTCATCTTTTGAGAAAATGGTTCACTTCCCACCTTTTTATCCAGCAATAAAAGAGCATTGACGTGCCTTACCAGCAGCACACAAACAACATGAAGGATTTTGATTTGGCATTGGACATGTACAAAATTTCTTTTATCTTTTGCTTCATTTGTTTCTGTTTTATTTCAGTAAAAAAGTGCAGAACTAGCCTAAGAAGCATGACTGCAGAGAGGAAAATTGTCCTCATTTTATGACACTAATCAATATAGAAGATATTATTTTATATGAAAACAAGACAAGGAAAGTTATTAATATGAGCAACAATTAACAATTTGAGACTATTTATCAAAAAAAAAAAAGAAACGACTAACAATTTGAGACACAACAAGCAGCGAATATTTATATCCAATTATACATGATTTCGCACCTTTGCATTTGAAATCATTTGCCTCCTAGCTTGAATGTCAGAGATAAGGGGAGAGTAGGTAATCTCGAAATATATCCCGCGCTGCACATTGATATGCAAGTAAAAGTTTATTGGATTCATTCTTCAATAAAACAGAATAAGAAAAATAAAATAAAAACCTTTGAGAAGTGAAGAAGAAACCTCTATTGCTGCTTTGACCATGGGTAGCTTCAAACGAAATGGTAGGTTCTGAGAGAAATCTATTGCAATCAAATCTACCTACGTCGGAAGTTTGAAGCGAAGATAAGGTCCACTTTACATTGATGATTCACGATAGAATTGAAAGAAACAAATTGTAAAAAGCAAAAAAGAAAGATCTGTGCCCCACAAACCTCAGAAACCTTGCAGGCTTCTTCAAACGTAACCTGATTCAGAGGGCGAACAGCAACCAAATCGTAAGTCTTGAGCACAGGATTTCCGGAATTCAAGGCGCGAATCTGAAGAGAGCTGTCGACAATGACCGTCAAACGAGTATACTGACGAAAGGGAGAGGATGAAGGAAGTCCCAAGAGCTCTCTGTGAAACTTAACGGAGGTGGAGAGAGAGGGGGCCACTTTGAGAAGAGAAGAGAGAGGAAAGAGAGAGATGGTGCATCGATCGGAATCGGACATGACGCCTTTGATGGAACGATTAAAAGCGACTCCAGTGTAGCCGAGTTCCATTGCCTTCACTACAATCTTTAGTCTCGTGTCCTTCTTGCTGCTCTTATTGGGTACATGTTTTTCTGATCCTCCTCCCTCCAGGTAAGGCACGTTGAGGTCGAAGAACCCCATTCCTCTTTCTCTTCACTTGTTACCTCACCAACTGCAGAGACCCGCGCGAACTAGAGCTAGGCGGCAGCACAGACTTTTTACGCTTATGGGTTTTGGGTTTTGCTTTTAAAATTGGGGTTTTTCGACTAAGGAGTATAAATACAAATATGTGCAGGGCAAAACCTTCTATTTTATATTATTTTGTATGTAATTGTATTGTATATATTTATATTTAAATTTTTTTTAAGTTGAACCATAAATATAAATATAAATATCTACTGTATATATACATATATAAAATTTTGTACTTTATATATTTGTATTTGTATTCCTTCTAAACTGAGCCAGTTGTTTGGATCAGGGTAAGATTAATTTGATGTATTGATGTGGCATTGTCTAAAATCAGTTAGTATTGAATCTAAAATTATAAATCTTTAATATTTTTTGTTAGTCAGTTTTGATTGTACTTGAATCCAACTCACCCAATCCGTTGATAGCCCTAAATAACTAAACAATCATGAACATCCCTTTTACAATTTATTTTTCTTTTTTTTAATATATATATATATTAAAAGAAAAAGTCTAAAATTTTTTCCTTTTTCTGAATTTTTCGATAGGATGTCTAGATTTTTCGATAGGATGACTAAATTCATGATCTATTCTTTTTTTATGATTTTTTGACATATTTCTCTATTTTATCTGAAAATTGAATGAATGTAATGTTCCACATCGGCCAATGGTCAAGCACTAATGGTTATTTTTGTTTTACAAAGCAAAACTAAATGTAGAATTACAAGAAGCAACTCTTAAAGAGATGTCCAAGCATTAACTATTAATTTTATTTTGGGCTAGCACCTTTTTTAATTTCGGGCAACTCATGGACTATTTACAACAGCCAAGACAAAGAGGTGTTGATGAGTTTCGGCTTCTTATCTAGTTGCAATGATTCATGACAATTATAATGATGGTTACAAGATGGAACAATGATTATAGGAGAGTGGCAATGAGTTTCTAACAAGGTTATTGACAGGGGACTGATACATTGCAAACATCAATAGTTGGGACTCAACTAAATGAACAAAAAAACTAATTCGGCACCATTTCATGGCGTTTATTCAATAAACTCTGCCACATAGGCATTACCTTAGTTTTCCTCTCTTGTTCTTTCGTATGAATCGAGAATGACGAAAGTGGATTTTGTTTTTTGTACATGCTTACCATTTGGGGAAGTTATTTTTTAAAACTTCTACTAATGATTAAACGTTTTTCACTGTTACACTGATGTGATGCCTAATGGCGCTTAATGACACTTACTTGTCATAAACGGTTGTAATTATTATCTTTATTGATTTTACAAACAAATAAAGTACAAATGTTGAATGAAAAAACATAAACGAAACCAAACACATACATGATCGAAAAATTACTCAAACGATAATGGAACATTAGCCTCAGTGTACAAGATGAACTCAAACAAGAAAGGAAATAGAACTTAACTGCAACAAAAAAAAAAAAAAATTGTGAAAGATACTTTATGGAAAAGTCGAGGCTTGCTGGTTTGAAAATATTATTTTCGACGTAGTGAAAGCATGAGGCCACCGGGGGGTGCTACTATAGAGGCATAGGCACCATCTGATATCATCATGTGTTCCATTCTCGCCTTATTGGCAATGACACCATTCTTCACAACTTCAATTATTATCAGCCCCCTTCATTGTAAAGAAACGGTGAGCAACAACAACAGTTCTATTTTCTGTCACTCTCTCTAATGCTTCATGCACAGTGCACCACACACTCTGATTTTGCATCCAATGCACTTGTAGCCTTATTGAGCAAAAGGATCTTTGGATCCTATATATGAAAATGTTATTCTTCCAAGATCTGCACATCTGAATGTGTTAGGTATCTGATGCTAACATGTTTGAAGCAATGATTTAAAAGGCATGCCTAATCGCACAGGCAAGACGCATGGCCTAGGTCCTAGATGCACCACTTTCAAAAGGCATGCACCTAGTAGTCCTTGCACCTCAACCCAGGTATTTGCCTTTTTTTTTAATATTTTTTTCACTTTTTAGTGTATTTTTTAAGCATGGTAGTTGGGCTTGGACCCTCGAGGCCTTGACTAAGTCTTTGAAGCAAGTTCAAACAAGTCCATATTAAAATCTTAAAATTCTTAATCCCTAAATAATGATTTTTATAATTTTAATTATCTTTTAGAAATATCTTTTATCATAATGAATGAATGAATGAATAACATTAGAAAATACGGGGCTCATTCAGTCATCATAATAAAAGATAATATCATTTTTTAGGGATTGAGAATTTTAAAATCCTAACATGGACTTGTTTGGACTTGCCTCAAGGGGCTTGGTATAAAGGCAGCTTGTAGAAATAGGAATGAAAGATATAATACACTAATACCACATTAACTATTTGAAATAATGCAATTGAGAAAGAAATAAAGAAATTAAAAGTTTGACATACTTGAATATGTTTTGTATGCTATTATTTTTTTTTTACTTTATCTTCGTAATTGTCACTTTGAATATGTTTTATATGTTAATTTTATGTATTTAAATTTGAGCTAATAGTGTGATTTTTTTCACCTTGTGCTGTTAAAACACTGGTTTGAGGTCAATATGACCTTTTCGACATTAGCCAGGGTCATACCTTCTTCACTGCTTGAATCAATCTTAAGGCTGTGCTTGGAAATTATGCAAATGGAGTGTAAATCCCAATTCAGGATAAATTTGCACTCTGGTAGTCTAGTTCACTTTTGCATGTTTTTGGCAACATGACATTTATATATTGACAAATGACAGAAAATGCATTTTCCAATACATATTTACATTGACGATAAGATGTAAAAGTACATTAATAATAAAGAAGTGAATTTGCATTCAAGTGAGCTTTTGATAAAAAAAAGCATAGGTTTTATTGGAATTTGTGTTTGCATCCATCATAGTGAAAAGTCTATTTGGTAAAAAGGTAAATTTGTCAATGCAAAATTAACCCAACTTTACGATTTACATAAACCACTTTACACTACATATTTGCATTCACACTTATTTGCATCGTTTCCAAACGCAGACTAAATTTGCTGTCTAGAATGTTGAAAACAGAAGTAGTTGAATCTTTTGCGTTGTTCGTATATAGAGCCATTGCAATTTATCAAAAAAAAAAAGGAGCTGTTGCACTAGTTTGTGAAATTCCAGATGCTGATATTGTCAAAGGCAAAGAAAACCCGCAAAAGTCAGGCCATTAGAAACGAAAACAAACACTACTGAGAAATAGGAACAAGAAAACAAATCATCACAGTTCCATTACCTTGAAAACTTGTCCAAATGTTGCATGAAAACATGTTGCACAAGAATAGCTCCAAAGTAGAAGTATAAAGCACTAGTGCAAAAAAGCACAAGGAGAACCATATCCTCTGCTGCCTGCGACTCCAAGTTGGATTCCGTGTTTCATTGGAGCATCACATTTTTTCTGGTTTAGACTCTGCACAGAACGGTGCAACTATTCTAATACTACCTAGTGCATCATTTGCAACTTGACTTGCTTCTTCATACATTACCTGTAAGAGATTTGATAATTTTCTTAGCAGCCCAACAATTTCTGCAATGTATATTATTTGGAAATCACATTACAACCATTACTGCTGAAATCTATAATTAGTGTTAATCAAAATTACCATGTGTGTTTTTGGAAACCCCATCATCTAATTCTTTCAATGCATCAACCTAACAATAGAGTAAGGGAAATAGCCTTGACATCTGCACTAAATCCCTCCTGCAGAAACTTCATTTGAGCATATCCTTGCAGACCCACCTATGGTAACAAAACCAAAACTATTAGTGCCAATCTCCAATTAGCCAAAGATGCTATAATAAGTCCTGCTATGAGTGTTGATATGATCTGAACCATCAAGGTCAAGGCATCACCTACAAGACACTGCACATTTGAAGCATGGGCAGATAACCTTGCACCAATAGCCCCACTGAAATGGAATCAGAACTTTCTTGTCTTAATATATTAGAAAAAAAAATGGGATAAGTAAACTGCACTCCACCTCAGAATTCTGACTTAAACTGCAGACCTATAATAATTCAAAATTATAAACACCTCCACCTATAACACCAATACCTACCCGTGAATTGGCATCAATTCTGATCTGACACCTACCCCCAACTGTACAGTGGAACTAGGATTTCAGAGGGTGGACTAAACAGTAAAAACCCCTAGAAAATTCTATGTATAGAGGGAACTTCGGGGGTTAGCTAGAAATTGGTTAATCTACCTTGAATCTGCAGGTTCATCAAACCAACTAATTTCCTGGTGTACCACGTTCTCAAATGTCATAGATTGAATATGTTGTATCAATTTACCTCCAGGCTCCAGCAACACCAAATAAATATTGTTGCATTGGTACAGAAATTAGAGCAATGCAACCTCGACCTATATACTTCAAAACCCAAAACATGGACTCTTTTTGAAGTTCATGAGGATGAATACATTCATTTGTTCAAAGAGGAGAGCCACTTTCATCATCCATCAGCATAAATAGGACTGCAAACGGATTGAATTGAATTCAGATTGCAATCGAGCATTCAATGGTATAAATAACTTAAACTAAAATGATCAACATATCAAGGTTCAAAGTATCGATACGTATCATGCCGATGGCTTCCCAATATGCCCCTACAGGGGGTGTATCGGGATTCTGACCGGTTCAAGGGGTGGAGGAGCCTTAAACCGGTCCCCCTGAACCAGTTTTGCAAAAAAAAAAAAAACACTTTCGATATCGCCCGATACTCCCCTACCGGCATATCGATATTTTGAACCTTGCAACATATTATATATTATTAATAAAATAAATTAAAGTGAAAATAAAAATAAATTAGAAATGACTCTAATATTGTATTTTCATGAGAAAAATGAATTGAAAAATGATTGTATAAAACTTAAATTTTGATAAAAATACAACATTCAAACCAAGGATTATATTATATCGGAAAGGGGTATGATACAATTACAAATGGATCGAATGGGGACCACCTTAAATGTGATAGAGTACGGACAACCGGATACTGTTTGCAACCCTACCAAACCTATGGGATTGAACTGGGTGTACCTTGATCCCTATTTGATTATCAATATTCAGATTTGAATCAAATCTTATCCGGAGTTTACTCAACTAATAAATTCCATTTCCATTACTAAAAGACCCTTCAAGTGTCAAATACAATGAACAGCTCCTTCAGGTGCTGAAATTGATCTATTTGTCAAGTGAGGCGAGACATTTTCCATCCATTCTTTGTATGACTTTTCACCCCAGTGTACTTTCCAAGAATTAACAGCAATCAAAGGCTAATCCAATATTGAGTTCGGATATGCTGACAACACATTGCTGTCCATGCTCATCCAGCCACACGTTGATAATATCGGTGATCACAAGACAACCGATATATGCGGCTGTGCGGCTGGGTGAGCGTGGCCAGCAATGTGTTGTGGTCAGCAGATCAGACTCCCAAAATTTCACCACCTGTCAAACAACAAGATGAATCCTCCAACGTTTCCTCATCTTTTTTGCTACAATCAGTATTAGAGTAGTTGTACAATGGATTGCACTCCACACACGTCTGCAATTCACAAAAATCCCTAAAGTCCAGTAACAATGGGCATTTTTATTGAACAGGGGAAATGTTCCTCTCTCTCTCTCTCTCTCTATATATATATATATGTATATATATATATGAAATCATATTAACCTCTGAAAGAAAAAGAAGAAAAAGCATTTAGAAATGCGAGTTTTGTTTAGTTGTAAAGAGTAAAGCTTCAACTTTCAATCAGTCCTGTTTCTTATCATCTAAACCCACTGTTGGTGTGATGGAGTGGGGTAATGTGGCTTGCTCCTCCACCTGCATAGAACAAGGATTGCCAGGTTACATTCGCATGCTGCACAAAGCTGTAAAGGACTACCGCAGCATGGACTGAAACATCATGCATTTACTTAGAACATAAAGCATTATGTTGAAAGGGTGTTTATGGAGAAACAAGGAAAAGATATCCGTGGCACAAGGTATAATTGCTACAGGTTGTGTCGGACAAAAACTCTTATCTGTGAAATAAGATCCATAGGCAATTAAGAGGCAGGTATCAAATCAAAATAACAAAAACAATTGGATGATTTGTTTCCAAATGCTTCCACAATTGGTTGTTCTTTTGGACCATTCAAAATACATATGGAGTATGGTACAGGATGGATATGATTTGTAGACAAGATAACATTAATACTAAGAAGAATCATCTATAGAGATTATGTATAAGCATATATTATAATTATCATGTATCACATATAGAATGACCATTATATATGCCAGAATACCATGGCCATAAATCTCTACCAGGACCCAAGAAACTTAACCTTTGGCATTTTCTTGCACAAAGTGATTGCTAAGTTGCTCTCAATGGTAAATTTTATAAATAACTTAAATTCATAGCTATTTGCTAGCTGGAGAGTTTGGTTATCCTGACCCACTTGCCAGACTTATACCAAAGGCAACTAGCTAAAAGAAAACGGAATGCAAGAGCATAACTGGATTACCCAGTATGTCAGTTGGGATATCATCATCACCATCATCCAAGCCCTCAATAATATTAAAAGAAATTTATAGAAAAAACAGAAAAAAAAATGGCATGATAATTGATTGGCCCCTAAAGAGTTTCTAATCCCAAGTCCTAACCAGCCTTCAATAACTTAAGATAATAGTTCCTAAACCATCTCTAAAACACCATGCCCCAGATTCCCTATGTAGTTTGAAAACCTTGTTCATAGATATCTAAAACATGAGAGTTGAATGTTAGAACAAGGTGAGCACAACCTTGCAATACATTGAAAATTCAAGCGAGACATCACAGAGTTGGTTAACAATGACCATTTAATGAGTGAGAATCATGGTTAAACCTAGAATCCATTTGCTACTTCATCAACTTGGTGCACATTGCAGAAATCAAGGTTCAATGATCAACAGAGAACCTACAAACGAAATGCAGAACCTCAGCCACAGCTCCAGACTCAAGAAAATTTGGTTGCATTACATTTCTTTTAGATATAGATATTCTAGTTAGAAATAGAGAGCAACCACCTAATTCTAGACAAGAGAATGATGAAGCATCAAGAGAAGGAAGACTATGCAGAGAGGGCATACAAAAATGGTCCATGTGGCTAGAGGATGACCACAGATTCCTCACAAATTGGTCCAAAGTATAGAGAATTAATAATACAATACAGCAAATTAAAAGTAGGCACGTGAAAATAAGAAAATGAAGTACAGGTTATATACTCAGAGAAAGAGAGAACTGCCCGGTATAGTTAACAGCAAGTAATAAGTATAGGCACCACATCCTTTATTTTTATTTCTTTTATTCATAAATCATAACAACAAAATCTATATATTTTAAGCTACAGATGTATGTAGCTTTACCCCAGCACAAAAAAAAAATCCATATATTTTGTGTGTATGTATATACATACATACATACATACATATACATATATACATATATATATATATAATATGGTGCAATTACTGATCCTGATCTTCAAGAAAGAAGAGAAGGTAGTTCCTATAACAAGGATAACCAAAAGGGCAACAAAGAACCAGAAGCCACACCAGTTATACAGAAACCCAATATAGCTCCAAGTTAAAAACTAAACTCACAAGAAGTCTATATAGTATATATGACAAGGAAAAGAAGAAATAATAGCTATAGACTCGTTAAACATTTCATAACTTATTAGAAATCAAAAGAAAGAAAATTACTATAAACAATGAACATATGACTTAGTATATAGCAGTAAACTTCATTCAGTAAAAACAGTACCTTCTAAAACTAATAAAAACATCATTACAAGAAAAAAAACTAGTAGTAGTAGTAGTAGCAATAGCAGCAGTAGTTCTTTTGTACATCAGATTCTTTTCAGGGGTCCAGGTCCATAGTAGAGCTTACTGGTTCTTTCTCCACAAAAAAAACAGGCAATCAATGTTTGACGGCATCATTGTTCTATTAGTACCCAACAGTAGGTGCAATTTTCTACTATGAACTTACTCTTTAACAAACCAATTCCAAATTATACTCACCAAACCCCAATTTTCTCTTCCATCAGATACTACCTTATCCAGCATATCCATGGCCTTGATACTGTCCCGGCCTTCTTGTGCAGGCCATATTAATATTGGGTTATTCCATAATCTATACAGTATCACATCTAAACCATCGAAATATTTGTAACAACACTTTCCTCTTTAAATTCAACGATATCAATTTAAGAACAGTTTCAAGATTATGTCCATGCATTTCTCTATTTTATGGTCCTAGGCAGTTTGCGGATTATATGAAAAACTAACAGACAAGTTAAAAATAAGGATGGGGCATAAATTTCTTCTTTTTTTCACAGCAGGAATCTATGAATTAGGCTTACTTTATTATCCTTCCTCGCTACGGGTTTGTACGGACAAGCTGGTGGAGCCCTTTCTGGCTTCCTGTATTCCCAACCGAAAAGACGATACACTTTTGCCTGCAAAACAGGGGAAATTAAGCAAAAGAAGAAAGCAATAAAGCGAATTGCGAAGTAGATAGAGAATCGTGCTTATGGGGGAAGACGGGTAGTGGAAAAAACAATACGACTAAAATCAAATAAGATAATCAAAACAGACAAAAGTGAAGGGGGAAATCATCTAAGCTCAGAAAAGGGATGAAAGGAAGGAAGAAAACCCAGATGCGAAACGAGGATAAAAAAACATGCAAAGGATTTCTAAATTCTAACCATGATGAAATCAAATAGCAATGGCAAGGCGTTGGCGATAGGGACGAGGAAGAGCGGCAACAAACAAGCCAAGCAAACCTGGAAGGAACCACACAAATAAAGATCAAAACCTGGGAAACTATAAACACTTCAACCATCATGGAGACATAAGGAAGGAATTAATGCAAAACATAACAAAAATCCGGTTAGATTTACCATCTTCACGACGTTTTTCTGACTCTGTACTTTTCTTCTTCTCTCGCTCTATTCTATATTCTCCCGCGGGCGGAAAATTCTACAACAAAATCGACGAACAACCGAGAATTCTTCGTTTTCTTCTTGCCTGACAAAGTAAAATCAAATCTTCATTTTTTCTTGCTTGTTTTTTACGCACACGCGCGCGTTCCGCTGACCTGTGACACTGTGTGTGTGACATGATCTTCATCTTCCGAGTGTTCTGAGTTCTGACGATGACTTCTATTCATCATAGGCTTCACAGCACGGGAGTGGGATATTGCTTCGATTTGAATTCGAATCCGAACCGTTTATTTCGGGTTTGAAGCTATTGAGTCTTGAGATGGACTACGTATATACGTATAACGTATCGGCACAATATGTCTCTGAATCTGGTCGTCGTATTACATTGTATCGGTGAATACCGTCCGATACAGATATGGAAATAATTGGTGCCTAGTTTGATGAAATTATATATTGAATGTTTTTTAATTTTAAATAAATTAAAATTTATAATTATAAAAACTGAAATAAATAATTAAGATTTAATTTTTCCCAAAAAATTAATAAGAATTGAAAGTTATAAAAATGATTTATTTTATCTACTTTAAATGGTTTGTGTGTTTTATTTTATATAAAAATTATATGTTAAAAATGTAAACATGTTTATTATTTGACAAAGTAGAGTTATTATTTGCATAAAAATACTAAATAAATAAACTTTTTCAACAAAATTAATAAAATTTAAAATTATAATTATAAAAACTGAAATAAAGTTATAATTATAAAGGTAAAATAAATAAATTAAGATTAAAATTTCTCCCAATTTTCTAATAAAAACTAAAAATTATAAAAATAGTTTACTTTATCTACCCCAATAAGCACCTTGGTGTTAGGTCTTACCGACAAATAGTAGTACCCTGCTTGTGCTTCTTCAAGTGGAGAAAATATCTAAACATCGGCAGGGTAACCTCAATGCCCTTGAGAGTGCAATAACAGAGTAACTCGACCAGGTACCGAAACGAGTTCGACATCAACTAAACAGGTAGGACCCAATACCACCTCAAGATGTCCACTACCCCGGTATCTAAAGGGAACCTAAGGCCGATTATCAAACTATGGACATATACACAAATCTCTTTGAGATGAGCTAAAGTGGCCCTCTCCCCAATCCCAAGACACCTCAGTACGTACTCCTCGAGAATACGATACACTTCCCAAATCTGAGCTAGGTCGATCAGGGAAAGACTACATGAAGCCGAGGCAAACCGCTCTTGAGGCTCCACATTGGCCTCAGTTGCCTCATTAGCACCGATCTCTTGGACCTTTGTGCCGCCCTCATCACCGACCTTGACCAAATTAGCATCGGTCTCCGGTGCCCTAACCTTAGTCGCCTCACGCCAAGGACTACCATCGCTCTCACCCCCCAAAGTATACCTAGTAAAAAGGGAAGACAAGGAAGATGAAGTGAAAGACTTTTCTCAAAGCATAGTTCAGACTCTTCTCAAATGACAAAGTGAAATGGCTCACCTACCCTCTTTTTATAAAAACAACTAACGGTTCAGACCAAACCAGATCAACGACGCCGACCTTCGCAAGTGCGTGACATCGAGAAGACGAAACAACGCTTCTGTCGACCTGCCTCGGAAATGGAACTGTCATTGAACCAACCGGTTCGCCCAACAAACCGGTCTAACTCTGGGCTAGTCAACTCAAAGAAATTAAAGTTCCTTATTCGATGACCGCAATGCTCTTCTATGTCTAGTCGTAGCCGAGCACTACAATCCTCGACTTCGGGATTGGGGGAGTGGTATTCGGGTGATGGTTGAGCTGGCTAAGGATTCCACGTGGCAACCTCTGTGGTCGTCCTCTCTCTCTAGCCACGTCGACACCACGTGTAATGGAAGAGCACGACTATGAATAAGTGTCCTACATGGACAAGGAAGCGGACTCCACCGGGGAAGAGGAATCCTCCCGAAGACCTTGGCAGATGACCTCATCCCGACAACCCCGGAAGTCCTATTCATCTAGAACATAGACACCCAACTATAAATAGGTATTCCCCGCTCGAGGTAAGGGACATTTTGGAAGAACACTCTAAATATCTCTCAACTATCTCTTCAGCTTGGACCAGCATTATTCCAACTTGCTTGGTCCGATCCCCTCTTTCTCTACCCAACTAACTTGAGCATCAGAGTACCTACCCGGGGAATAACTCCTCTGGCCTCTAACATCTCTCTTGATTGCAAATCTCAGTGTGCGGCTTCGTCCTTCCACTTTAACATTGTCCAGCTAGCAGGATTATCTGATTGTGTCTTCGATTCGAAACACTTCGGATCAAACAACATCAAATTGCACAACTCAAATTCCACCGCTTTTAATGTACTGATCATCTCCAACCCATGCCATATTATGTTTATCATCGACGAAAGACTAACTTGGATGAGCCACAGTCTATGCTCACAAACACTACAAAATGGGACCGAGAGACAGAGATGATCATCGCCTTGGGTAGTTCTTCAAAAATCCATGTCGGTTTGGAGCCTAGCCAAAAGGAATGAGAAGAGGATATCGTCAATGGCTCCAAACACATTTGAACGTAACAAGGGACCCCTATGGACAAGAATTGGTTCGATGCAGTGGCAACAAAGATTAAGTGGCTTCTCTTCTTTGTCTCAGGCGACAACGATTCAACGACTTCTCTTCTCTAATCTAGAATAGAAATAAAAAACTCCTTCTCTTCTTTGTCTCATGCGAAAACTCTTCAACCTTTGCCATCTCTTCTTCTTCCCATCATTTTTTGTCTCCCTTGCTTTCTACCCACCACTGCAAATCGAACCAGCACTGGTAGAATTCTCTCCATATCTCTACCCTAATCCAATGAGAACCCCAACCTCCTATAAGCTCTGCCCTTTGAACTAGACGGATTACCAGAACAGTGATTTGTCTTGCTCTTACTGGCCTTTTTGCTAGTCGTTGAGTCCATCCTTGTGCAAAAGGCAAGCAACATGAGGTGAGAAGCTCGTTGAAATCCCCTTTTGCTGCATCAGTCGTTCTCAAGCCATATATGCAGGTAAATCCACCATCGCTGAGTTCTTTTTTTCTTTCTTTTCCTTTGTTTTTTACTTTGTAGTGGATTTATTTTGAACCCACCAACACCGCATCCGACGTCTTCATTGCATACACCTTGTGTCATCCTTTTACAAGGTGAGAGAAGAACCACCACCTAAGGTTGTAGGGGTGTTTCCACCGTGTGTGAAGGAGGTGAGGATAGAGTGAGTGAGAAAGATAAAGATTCTAAATGGTATTTTCGGAATTTTGAAAAAAGCAGTCACGTGATGTCATATCTGATTGAGTGTGACATAAAGTTAATGGTAGGGGAAGTTTTAGACAACTCTCAGAAACATAACATGCTTTGAGACAATATTAAAATAGTAGGAGTATAGTTAATTAATTTCCTAAATGTAGGGGTTGTTTAAAAAAAGTTGCCATAAATTAAACTATTTATAAGATACTATTCAAATGATACAATAGGACACAAAGTGGAGCACACTCGAGCAACAATATAGAAGAAACTTCAATTAGGTTTTGCTTCCCTGAAATGTGCCCAATCTCAACTTCTTTAAAACCACCTTTTGTTAGGGTTGGGCTTTGCCTTTCTATTAACATAATATGTCAAGCTCAAGCCCAAGCCCTATCCTTATGTAAAGTTTGAAGTCCAATTTAAAAATAAAAGCTACTACCTACAATAATTTAATAAACTAATATTATATTAATTTTGAAATAATTTAATAAATTAATATTATATATTATTTATATATATTTTTATTATATGTAATATCACTGGATTGGGTTCGGGCTAGTTAAGCTTATTTGAGAAAGCCTAACCTTCGCCGAAAAAATAGTCAAGCCCGATGCTTAGAGTTCGAGCATGTTACCTAAAAAGAGGGTAGATTTAATAAGGGTAAATTGATGAAACTTCCCTTGAAGTTTCTAGTTTTTGCTAAAACCTCATTTGGTGTTTGGTAATTACAACCATGGAATCCTCTAAAACCTCCCTTGAAGTTTCTAGTTGCAAGTAGACCCCCTCTATTAGAATCCTCTAAAAAGAGGCATGGAATGTTCAAAATACCCATGCACTTATTTTTAATCAAAATGGCTACTTCAAACCCTTCCAAACTCTTTCCTAAAATTGACTTATTTTCCAAATTTTGCATGTTTTCAATTTGTAGTTGTTACTTTGAAATATGATGAGAGTTTCTCAAATTCAACCATTGCTAGTTGCCAAGACTTTGTGGGGAGCTTCGGCCATCAGTTTCTCTCATAGGTGAGACCTGATGAACCTACCGACGCCAATCTTGTCATTGCAGACATCAATAGGGGTGGCAAATGGGTGGTTTGGGTTGGGTTGGGTTGGGTAAGGGTTGAATACCAACCCACCCATATTGATCCACCAACCCACCATGACCCATCACCAATCAGTGTTAAAGAGTCATAACCCACCCTAACCCACCCATATTGACCCACTTGACCCATTAACCCTTAACCACCCTAAACCATACTAACCCACTTACCCTCACCTATAAATGCAAAAATGGGTCGGACGGCCTGTATACCGAAAATAATTTTTGAGTGAATGATCTATTTTTCAAGACTGCCATGTGACAAAAACAAGTCTGGTCAAATCCGTATACCAAAAAATGCAAAAATTGTAGATAAATGCAGAAAATAGTAGAAATTTTGTAGAAAATGCAAAAAAAAACCATTAAATTACCAAAAAAAAGCAAAAAATTAAAAATTGCAGAAAATTTAGAACTTTTTGTAGAAAAAAATCAAACAAGACCAGAAAATGCATAAAACACTATAAAATGCAAAAATTATGCAAAAAAAAGCACAAACATTTTGTAGAAAATGAAGAAAAATACCAGAAAATTATAGAAAGTGTAGAAAAATACCATAAAATTACAAAGAATGAAGAAAAATACCAAAAAATTACAAAAAATAGCATAAATTGTAGGAAATGCAAATGCATAACTTTTATAAAAGTGCTTTTATAAAAGTACTTCCATAAAAGTTATTTCATACAAAAGTACTTTCGTAAAGTGCTTTTATGCTTTTAAAAAGTGCTTTCATAAAAGTACTTTTATAAAAGAGCTTTTATGCTTTCATAAAAGTGATTTCGTGTAAAAGTATTTTTGTAAAATTGCTTTCATAAAAGTATTTTTATAAAAGTGCTTTTATGCTTTCATAAAAGTGTTTTTGTAAAATTACTTTCATAAAGTGCTTTTGTAAAAGTACTTTTATAAAAGTGCTTTCATAAAAGTCCTTTTCATAAATGTACTTTATAAAATTGTTTTTTGTGCAAAATTGCATGTGAACATGACAGTTAATAAATTCTATTTTATTTCACATTTAATCTCAAAATGAAGTGTGGTATGGTGGTTTGGAATTGCAATGAAGTGTGGGTGCCGCTAGGAAGCCTGAGTTTGAGTCACTTCACCTTTTTTTGAGATTTGGTGAGTATAGATAGAGTTGACTTTGACCCAACCCATCCTAACCCTAATGGGTACCCTTGACCCAATCCACCCTGACCCTAATGGGTTACTCGACCCATACTGACCTACCAATAGATTGGGTGGGTATGGGCAGGTGGGTTGGGTGGGTCAAATGGGGTTGGGGACAAGATTGCCAGTAGGGCTGCAAGTCAAGCCAAGTTAGGCTAGGTTAAGGCCAACCCTAGCCCAACTGTAAGTTCTAAACCCCTAACACTAACTCTAACCCAACCCGACCTTCAACCCAATCTACCCAAACCTAACCCTAACCCTAACCCTAATTAAATTCCTTCAACCCTAACCCAATCCAAAGTTGACTTCGGGTTGGGCTGGGCTTGGGTTAGGCCCAACCCAACATTCTTCCCCTTTAAAATCTCATAAAACTATTTAATCTCAAATGTTAACTCACTTTTCACTATATATTAATTCTATGTTTTATTAGTATTTGTTTGTTGATATTTTTATTAGTTCTTTTAATACAAAATAAAAAAAGAAGTGTTTGAAATGATTATAATTACTATGAGTTATGGCTTTTGATAGATCTTTTATAGGCACCAAACATTAGAGAGGAGATAGAGAATAAAATATTCAAAAAACATTGAACATGTTATTAAGATTTTAGTCTCTTCATTTAGTAATATCTTTAAAGAAATACATGATAGTATGTAGTGAGGGCTATACAACTATTGTACATCTAAAAAAATCAATGTAAGATATATAATATATAACATATATTTATATATGACATATACTATAGAGGCAGGTTGGATGGGGTTGCCCAATGGGTCAACCCTAATCCAACCCGAAATAAAGTCGGATTCCTAAATTTCAACCCTAACCCTAACCCGAGCATCAATCCGATAGAATCGGGTTCGGGCCAACCCGGCCCAAGTTACAGCCATAATTGCCAGCCCTAGACGTCAATCACCAAGACTTCGTGGATAGTCTTGGCCATTAACTTATTGTAGAGGTGAGACCCAATGAACCCGCCGGCGCCAATCTTGCTAATATTATCTAGTAAACAAAAAATTTGCCACGTAAAACTATAGGGGTATATAAGTAATTGACACTTCAATCATCTAGCTCGGTCGAAACAGGACACTCGAGTCACTGAAGTAAATTGTAAATACAGGCGATAAAACGGTTGAAAATCGCAGGAAAACCTCTCCTTTTTACCTGCGGACTACAACAGTGTCGGAGTCGCCTCCCCCCTACCCTTCCTTTTGAAACGCTTTTCCTTCTCACAGAAGTATACTCTCCCTGCCTTTCTGCATCACATGTCGAACAGCCATCTCTCTTATCTACCCGAAGACGATGAAACAGAGAATGAACATGAAGACGAAGGCGAAGACGAAGAAGAAGAAGAAGACGATGATGACGAAGATTATGTTCCACCTACAGGGATAGACATTGTTCCACAAAACCCACTTTCAGATTTTGTTCAACATGCTTCCATGGAAAACGAACTGCAAGAGCAAGGCGCAGACGGGTTCGTTCCTCAGGTTCCGGCAAATGCAGCACCACAAATCATCGAAGTAGAAGATGAAGAAGAACAAGAAGAGGATCGAAGAAGAAGAAGAGAACAAGGAGAAGCATCGTCTTCATCATCAAAGAGAGTAGTAGAATGTGAAGAAAATAATACCACGACACAACCGAATCTGAACGATGTGGTTGGTACAAGCTGTTCTATTTGCATGGAATGTTGGACCTCTGATGGTACTCATCAATCCAGGTTCGAAACCCCATTTCCCTCACCTCAAACCTCTTTTAGGTTTCTCTATCCGTTTTTTTTGCAATTATATTCTGAAGAGTACTTCAATTTCAGTCTGGTATAGAGACATATTAACATGGAAATTATGCATTGGTATTGCTTTGGTTAATTATTTAGTTTCTGAAGGTTTAGTTTGAAGATTTATGTTTCTGATAGAGTGCCATATTAACATGGAAATTATGCATTGGTTAATTATTTGGTTTGTGAATCTTCAAGTTAAATAAAAGTAGAATAAAATAAGAGGGGAAACCGGTAGAAATCTTCCCTATTAGTCTCGGCCTGAAAGAGAAAGGCACAGAGAGATATGAGAAGAACTAGAGCTGAAAGCTGTGGAGATTGAGTCTGTTTGTCTCTCTAGCTGCCGCTCACTTTTATTCATTTACTAAATAAATAATAAATAACCGCTTTACCCCTGACTAAGAAAGGAGAGAAAAATAACAAAACATAATGTGTAATCTCAACTAATCCCCTGCCACCCATAAACAGAAAAAAAGATAAATAGACATTTCAACACTCGCCCTCAAGTTGGAGCATAAATTTCATAGAATTCCAACTTGTTACAAATAGAACTCATTCTTGCACGATTTACACCTTTAGTGAAAAAGTTGGCTAACTGATCTTCTGACTTCACATAGTGTGTAACAACTTCTCCACTTGCTACATTTTATTCTCACAAAATGGTAATCCACTTCTATGTGTTTGGTCCTCTCATGGAATACTGGGTTAGTGGATATGTGGGTGGCAACTTGATTATCACAAAACAACTTAATAGGAGAGGGTACATCTATCCCAATTTCCTATAATAAGCGCTTAAACCACACCAACTCACAAGTAGTATGAACCATGGCTATATACTCTGCTTCTCCACTACTTCTAGCAACTACAATTTGCTTCTTGCTTTTCTAAGAAATTAAATTACTCCTAAGGAAGGTGTAATAACCTGTGGTGGACCTCCTATTTGTGTTGGACCTTGCCCAGATTGCATCTGAATACCTTTCTAAGGATAACTCACCTCCCTTCTTATATAACAACCCTCGGCTAGGAGTACCTTTCACATATCTCAATACCCTTATAATTGCTTACCAGTGGCTGGTTCTGGAGTTTCGCATGAATTGACTAACCACACCCACACTAAATGAATGTATGGTCTCATAATGGTGAGGTAAATGAGCTTGCCAACTAGTCTTTTGTACCTTTGTGGATCATCCAAGGGCTCCCCTTCACCATATGAAATCTCCACATTTGGATCAATTGGAGTTTTAATTGGTTTAGCTCCTAGTAATATTGTCTCCTCCAATAAGTCTAGAACATACTTACGTTGGAAAAGGGAGATTTCAAATTTGGATCTAGCAACTTCAATACCCAAAAAATATTTTAGGTGTTCCAAATCCTTAGTCTGAAATCGTTGTTGCAGAAACTGTTTCAACTCCCTAATTCCCTCACCATCATTGCTTGTAATGATTATATCATCACCATAAACTGCTAAGATAATTTTTTCGATTGGTATGTCTTTGCTAAGCATAGAATGGTCCACACTACACTGCTTTAAGCTGATTTGCTTTACCACATTGCTAGGTTTTTCCATGGTTTAAAATGTCATGACATTTCGCTAATGTCGCCCGACTTATGTTGGTGTCGAGACATACTCACTTGAATTAAAAAAAACAAAATGTCGGTTGATATTTCGACCATTTCGGTAAATATCGCCTATGTCGTTTAAAAAAACAAAAAAAATACAATATGTCGAAACATTTCATCCAAATGTCAACAAATCAGCAGCATATTATTCAAAGTGAAGACAATCAAATTTCATCATAAGCAAAAAGAAAAAAAGAGGGAGATTAAATGGGAAAAAAGAAGTTTTCAGTTTACTTACCTGAAGCCGGAAGAACTACAACTTCAGGCTCGAATAGGCACAAGAGTGGCTTCTACCCTCGGTCTTGTGCTGAAATACCTTATTGGAACGAGACGCAGGACATTGGACATGTAAAACTCCAAAAGAAATTGCTCTCATCTCACTCTCAAGTCTCATCTTGATTCAGGTATGCAATACTATCCCTATTTCCCTCTCACAGTGAATAACCATGAAAAATAAGGGTAAACAAGGAAAAAAATAGAAGATGAGGAGTTGAGGAGAATGCTTGTCTTCATCTTCCTCTTCTATTTCTTTGTCTTCATCTGCAGATTCTTAAAGTCCTCGCACAGCCGCACTGCATCTTTGTGTCTTTGTAGAGTCTTCGAAATTTCAGGTTGAGGGTTCGAATGACTAATGAACCCTTAAGCGTAAATGTTATAAAAGACATGCCACAGTACATGATGGTCTATTTAAGTCTATAGACCATCACAAAAGCAAGCCTTTAAATGGAATCTTTAAAACATAATTACAAGTATGTTATAGTGCAATAGGTTCTATTGTAATAGTACAGACCTAATAGAAAACTTATAAAAAGAATCTTTAATATATTCTTATAGTCTTATTATAAGTCATAACCATTGGACTGACTTTTTTTTGATTGGAAACGGTAACTTCATTAAGCAAATTAGGAAATTTCACGTACAACTGTCAGCCCCAGAATAGGTGCTGACTCCAAAAGACCTTTTTTAGAATTCTACCTGGAATAGCCTTTCCCTCAATATCCCCTGTTTAGCTAAAGTATCAGCTAGTCCATTTGAAAGAAGTCCCAATCTCCTTTGTTATGTTGGTGGTCTCATAGTTTTCAAGGTGCCAAGGCGAGGTTAGGCGACCACAGGGCGCCTAGGCGTTGGAATTTTAAAATATTAATTTTCTTGGGTTTTTACTTTATCTATGCTTTTCTAAGCTATTTTATTGGTTTTGTGTGCTAACTAGCAAGCATGTACACTAACTATTAACTCTATAAATCATTCAAATGAATATAAAACTATAAATTTCATATAACTAGCAAGCATGAACACAGTACACTAACTATACACTAACTAGCAAGCATGTGCACTAACTTTTAACTGAAAAAAAATAAATAAATAAGTGCCGAAACTAGGAAGGGAGGAGAGGAGTATAGGGGCGGAAGAAGAAGAGGAAGAAGAAGAAGTATAGGGGATTAGGGGCAGGGAGGAGTATAGACCCTTGTTTTTTTCAAAAGAAAAAAAAAAGGGACTGAGAGTCAGAGACTATCGACTGAGAACAGTCAGGGGCGGAGTCCCTGTTTTTTCAAAAATAAAGAAGAAGAAGAAGAGAGGGGTGGAGCCCCTATTTTTTCGAAAAAAAGCAAAAAATGACTGAAGCTGGGCTGGATGAAGCAGAAGCTGGGCTGGAAGAAGAAGAAGAAGAAGAAGAAGAAGAAGAGAAAAACTTACCTGCTGAAGCTGAGGTGAGATGGAGTTCGGCTGGGGATTGAAGTCTTCGGTTCTCCTCCCTCTCCAATTGAATCGAAAAAACCCTTATGCATGTAACTGAAGAAGAAGAAAAAGGCTTTGTATTTGTTGTCTTAATAATAAAATAATGATAGTATGTAACCGGTTTTATTTTAAAAGAATAAAACATCTAATAAAATATCAAAATACAAATTTAAAAAATTATTAGATGAATGTAGGCGGCCGCCTAGTCGCCGAGGCGCCCGCTTAAGTCATTGGGCTGCAACCTTTTCCAGTCTCTATAAATGTCCTCAGCTGAGAAATCCTTAAACGGGTCAATTAATTTTAGCTGTTAAAGTGAGCCGAATAGGGGTGGTTTAGTCATCTTATGTTTGTTAAGTAGTTTGCTTATGTGGCAGTTTTATTAGAGACACTCTGCCCCACACTTAAGGAAGGGTAGTTTAGTCTTTGTAAAGGTCATTAGAATCTATAAAGATTAAGGGGGTTGACTGTATGGGTGGTCCATCAGATTTCGACAAACCCTTATTTTCTTTCTTCTTTTTTCTTCTCTTCCTGGTTCGGGTTACTGTAGTAGCATTCGAAACATGGTATCAGAGCCATGTTCCTGACCTACTTCAGTTGGTAAAGCACCTCAGCAGTGTTCGTGACTCTTCTTCCTTCGTTTCTGATCAGTCAATGGAGAGAACTGGTTCTCCCTAGGTCTGAAACA
>NW_010729250.1:999866-1012251 GCF_000365185.1 Nelumbo nucifera
AGAAAGAAGTAAATTATTTTCCATTTTTCAAAAATTCCATGCTGAAATACGCACACAATTTGGTGTTCCAATCAAAGTTTTTCGTTCAGATAATGGTCGTGAATACTTTCTTACTTCATTTCAACAGTATTTAGAACAACATGGCATTATTCATCAGACCTCATGTGCATTCACCCCTCAACAAAATGTGGTAGCTGAACGGAAGAACCGTCAGCTTCTTGAAACTGCTCGGTCTATGCTTCACCACATGAATGTTCCTAAACGGTTTTGGAGTGATGCTGTATTTATTGCATGTTTCCTCATTAATCGGATGCCCTCTTTCATTCTTCATGATCGGTCCCCCTTCTTTATTTTGTTTCCCACTTTATCTCCATTTCCATTAACTCCTCGTGTCTTTGGTTGTGTGTGCTTTGTCCACAATCTGAGTCCTGGAATAGACAAGGTAGATGCACGCTCAATTAAATGTGTCTTCCTTGACTACTCTCGGACTCAAAAAAGGGTACAAGTGTTATAATCCCATTACCCGAAAGTGCTATGTCTGCCCTGATGTCACCTTTTTTGAGTCTGTACCCTTTTTCTCAAGTCCTGAAGCACCTTGTTCTCCACCCTTCATCTTCCTCTTCCTGCCAGTGATCCAGTTGCTGATGCTGTTGTTGGAGTAGACTCATCACCTCATTCAGTGCAGATCACCACCGAACGACCACCGATCCGACAAGTGTATACATGTCGAACGACACCGGCCCCTCCCCCAGCTTCTACCTCATCTGCGGATCCCCTCATGGCTCCTATTGCTGAACCTTCAGAACTTGACCTACCCATTGCCTTGCGGAAAGGTAAACGCAGTTCTACCCTCCATTTTATTTTCAATTTTGTTTCATTATCTCGTCTTTTTACCTCACATCGCCAGTTTGTTTCACTTTTGTCCTCAATTTCCATACCTAACAATGTTCAAGAAGCTCTTAGTTCTCTTGGATGGCGGCGGGCAATGGAGGAGGAACTTTCTGCTCTTCAACATACTCAAACGTGGGAATTTACTACTCTCCCACCTGGTAAGCATGCTGTGGGCTGTAAATGGGTGTATATTGTGAAATACTTGCCAGATGGTAGTGTGGAGCGTCTGAAGGCCAGACTTGTTGCTAAAAGTTATTCACAGTTGTATGGAGTGAACTATATGGAGACGTTCTCTCCAGTGGCTAAAATTGGTTCTGTTCATGTACTAATTTCCCTGGCAGTTATGTATGATTGGCCTCTGTTTTTGCTTGACATAAAAAATGCCTCCTCCATGGTGATCTGGTGGAGGAGGTATATATGGAGCAACCACCTGGGTTTGTTGTTCAGGGGGAGGATGGTAAGGTGTGCAAGCTGAAGAAGGCAATTTATGGGTTGAAGCAATCACCACATGCTTGGTTCAGGAAGTTCAACGAAGTGGTGAAGAGTTTTGGAATGAAGCAATGCCAGGTTGATCACTCAGTGTTCAATTATGATTCAAAAGCTGGGAATATTTTATTAGTGGTCTATGTGGATGATATTGTCATTTCTGGCAGTGATAAATTGGGGATTGGCAAAGGTATTTCTGCAAAATCATTTTCAAACAAAAGACCTTGGAACATTAAAGTATTTCTTGGGAATAGAAGTTGCTAGGTCAAAACGAGGTGTAAATCTGTGCCAAAGGAAATATGTTTTTGATCTACTGGAAGAAACAGGATTGTTAGGTGCAAAACCGGCTGAGACCCCTATGGAACCAAATGTTAAGTTGAACAGTGATACAGGAGAAGTATTTGAAGATCTTGGAAGGTATAGATGACTAGTGGGAAAGCTGAACTATCTGACTATCACGAGACCCGACATCTCTTTTGCAGTCAGTGTGGTGAGCCAATTCATGCAGAACCCTTGTATACCTCACTGGGATGCAGTTCTTAGAATTGTAAGGTATATGAAAGGAGCTCCAGGCCATGGGCTATTGTATAGATTAGGAAGAAAACTGGAAGTAGTTGGGTATACAGATGCAGACTGGGCAGGCTCAGTGAATGACAGAAGATCTACTACAGGCTATTGCACATTTCTTGGAGAAAATCTTGTGACATGGAAGAGTAAAAAGCAGATGGTTGTGCCAGAAGCAGTGCTGAAGCCGAGTATAGGGCCATGGCACAGACTACCTGTGAATTAGTGTGGTTGAGGAATCTCCTACAAGAAATTGGGTTTCACATGGATAAACCTAAGAGATTGTACTGTGACAACCAAGCTGCACTCCATATCTCTTCTAACCCTGTCTTTCATGAGAGAACAAAGCACATAGAGGTTGATTGCCACTTTGTGAGGGAGAAGGTTTTTGCTGGAGAGATAAATATAGAACATGTGGGCTCGAATGATCAGTGGACAGATTTGTTTACAAAAGCTCTAAGCTCTGGGAAAGTGAACTATTTATGTAACACGCTGGGATTATATGACATATATTCTCCAGTTTGAGGGGGAGTGTTAAAGTGAGCCGAATTGGGGTAGTTTAGTCATCTTATGTTTGTTAAGTAGTTTGCTTATGTGGCAGTTTTATTAGAGACACTTTGCCCCACACTTAAGGAAGGGTAGTTTAGTCTTTGTAAAGGTCATTAGAATCTAATAAAGATTAAGGGGGTCGACTGTATGGGTGGTCCATCAGATTTCGACAGACCCTTATTTTCTTTCTTCTTCTTCTTCTTCCTCTTCTTCCTTCTCTTTTTGGTTCGGGTTACTGTAGCAGCATTCGAAACATTTGCCAATGTGTGACCCTGATGGATATTCTTTCAATAGTTTCCTCCGTAGATTTCTCCACTCCATTGAAGATTTTGTTATTTCTTTTTTTTCCCAAACTGACCAGAGAACATCTTCTCTTGTTGCTCTCCACATGACTCTACCATGCCTCTTCGGTTGCCTGAAAAAAACTTGAGTTAAATAAGATTACCATTGGACTGACTTCGAATCTTATGGTTGTAAGGTTTTTCAGAAGCACTCTTACATCTATGAGTGGAAACTAGTTATTTGTTCCCACATATGAACTAAATGGCCATTTAGTTGAAAAAAGGTAATGATGGTATAGAATAGAGGTTCTTCAATGGTTCTGAAAGAGAACCTTGTAAGGGTCTAGGGTTTTGCATAAAAACTACAGGAAATCATTCATTGTTTTTTGTTCTCTGCTATAATGAAGTACAAGCTTGATTTGCTCCTCTGGATGTAGGCTTTGATGCCAAACTATGTAAAATCTGCTTGTGTTTTGTTACGTTAATTATTCATTGTTGAAGTTCTCTGCAAAATCGAGGTTGAAGTTGATAGGTCCACTTAAAGCATGTATTTATTGCTAATTGCTTGAATTTAACATTTTGACCAGTAAGAAGCTTGAACACAATTAATTTTCATTCCCAGTTTCATTACTTCTGTAGCATTCATTTTTTTACATGGTTATCACATTTCAAGAATTGCAGTTGTCTTCCTTGTGGACATGTCTATGGTAAGTCATGCATTGAACAATGGATTCGACAATGTGGAAGACATTATGGGAAGGTACTTTCTGTCTGAATAGTACTCTGTTAATTTTTATCTTATTTCTAGAAGAGATACAATTGCTTCCTGTTATCTTTTCACTTAAACTTTGTTTTTTTACAGTGTCCTCAATGCAATAGGAGGTGTACATTAAAAGAAATCATATTGCTTTATCCACCACCAATTGTTGTTGTTGATCAAACGGTCAGTTTGTATTTCATGGATTCTTTCATAAAAAAAGTATTTTTTTATTGCACCTGCTACTGCTATACTAATTACGACATTGATGATAATCATGATGGGCTCTGGTTGTCTGCAGATGATAGAATCTCATGAAGCTAGAATTAAATCTCTTGAGTCCGAACTTGAATATTACAAGTTTACGGTAAAACTTCCTGGAAAAGAAATTCCAAATTTTCTTTGTATTCTGTATTTTTGATTTTATGTTTCTTTTCCAAAATGCTAGAGGGTTTCACATGACTCAATTTGTACTTTAGTGTCTCTTCTCTTTTTCACTTTCTTTTTCTCAAGATTTCTTTTATTTACAATAGTTTTTCTTCTACCCGTCTAAAGGAGGGGCTCATGAAAAAGAAATACTAGTCCTTAAGTTGGAAAATTTTTCATTGCTGATATTTGCATGTATAATGTATGAGACAAAGGGTATGCCATTGTTAGCTATATTATGTATTGAGGAGGATGTTGCTATAATGAAGATTTAAGGCTGCGTTTGGTTTGTAGGAAATAGTAGGGAAAGGTAGGGAAAGGCAGGTAGGTTTCCCTGCCTTTCCCTTCCTTTCCCTACCTTTTCTTTCAAACCAAACATAGCCTAAGGGGCAAGGAGAAGGGTGACGGTCAAACCTCTTGGGGTGGAGGTGAGGGAATGTTTTTATTGTCCAAAAGATGAGAAGAAGAAGAGAAGGAAGAGAGAAAAAGATTTGAGAGCCAAAAAGTTAGGCAGGCAGTGCTAGCTTTTAGTATATTTATATTAGGGCGACATAAACAAATAAAAGAAAGGGAGAAATTACAACAATACCCCTGTGGTACTAATTTGAGTATACTAACAGACTTTTAACACTCCTCTTCAAGTTGGGACATAGATATCAATCATGCCCAACTTGTCACATAAATCATGATGTCGCAAGTGATGTAACCCCTTTGTGAAGATGTCTGCAAGTTGGTATTCAAAATTGACACATGCTTCTCCCTTAACAACCTTTTCTTTGATAAAATGTTTGTCGACTTTGATGTGTTTAGTTCTATCATGCAACATTGGATTAGCAACAATGTTTATGGCTGCTTTGTTATCACAATATAAGGTCATATGTTCATCAACTGCAAATCCCAACTCACTCAACAAGTTTTTTAGCCACATAATTTTGGCCACTCCATGAGACATTGCCCTATATTCAGCTTTAGCACTGGACCTAGCCACCACATTCTGTTTTTTGCTTTTCCATGTGACTAGGTTCCCTCCTACAAAAGTATAGTAGCCGCTTGTAGATTTCCTATCACTCAGGGATCCTGCCTAATCGACATTGGTATACACTTCAACCTTCAAATGCACCTGGAAATTTCTTAAGATATCTGAGGATTCTTTCAGTTGCTTCAAGATGGGTGGTCTTATGGGCATGCATGATTTGACTAAGAACATCCACTACATAAGCAATGTCTGGCTGAGTCATGGATAGATATAGTAATATTCCTACAAGCCTCTGAAATTGTTTCACATCTTTGATGAATTCACCTTGCAAAGTTGCAATCACCTAATTTGTTATTAGGATCAATGGGAGAATCAATAGGTTTCACTCCCAATTTTTTTGTATCTTGGAGTAGATCTAAGACATACTTTCTCTAGGAAATGAAGATTTTTTCCAAGGAAGTACCTTAAAGGACCTAGATCTTTCACCTCAAACTGAATAGTAAGAAATCCTTTCAACTTTTGAATTTCATTTTTCCAATCACTAGTGATAACTATATCATCAACATACACTATCAGGGTTGCAATTTTTCCTTCCCCTCTTTTCACAAACAATGTGTGATTAGATTGCCACTGCTTGTAGCCTCTTTGTTGAGCTACATGAAACCTGTTGAACTAGGCTTTTGGTGATTGTTTCAAGCCATATAATGACTTTTTTAATCTACATACTTTCTGTTCATAACCTTGAGCTCGAAAACTAGGGGGTTGTACCATGTACACTTCTTCTTCAAGATTACTATTTATAAATGCATTCATGATATCTAGTTGATGAAGGTCCCAATCAAGATTAGTGGCTAAAGAGAAAATGACTCTTAATGGAGTTCATCTTAGCAATTGGTGCAAAGGTTTCTGCATAATCCACTCCATACACTTGTGTAAACCCTTTTGCCACTAAACGAGCTTTATACCACTCCATTGTGCCATCAACCCTATGTTTTACTGCAAAAACCCATTTACATCCAATTGGTTCCTTCCCCTTAGGAAGATCCACCAATTCCTATGTACCATTTTTTATTCAAAGCATTAATTTCTTCCTTCATTACATCTGTTCATTCAGGCACCAACAAAGCTTCTGCCACATTCTTAGGAATATGAACATTGTCAATGGAAGAAAGAAAGGCTCAGAAGGAAGGTGAAATGTTCTTATAGGAAACAAAATGGGAAATGGGATGTTTAGTGGTGCAAGACCTAACACCCTTCTGGTGAGTAATAGGAAGGTCAAGATCATCAACAATGGATGTATTAATAGCAATAGGGTCAGAAACATCAAGGAACCAAGGTACTTGGTTGGGTAGGATCCACCCCAAGAGAATTTGATGGCATTGGTGGTACAACTTTTAGGTGTTCCAAAACTCTTGAACATGGTTGGCCTTTGTGACGACGAAAGTAAACACGAAAGGGAGGAGGACCAGGAAGAGGAGGGAGCTGAACCTGTTTTTCCTCATTCCTACACTCCCCCTGAGAAGAAACAGGGAAGAAAGGCTCACTCTCAAAGAAAGAGACATTCATAGAAATGTAATATTTCCGATAGACTGGATTAAAGCACTGGTACCGCTTCTGAGTTGTGGAGTACCCCAAGAAGATGCAAGGAATAGCATGAGAATCCAATTTTCCACGGGTGGGTCATAGGTTTTGAACAAGCAATGATAACCAAACATACGTGGAAGAATTGAAAGGAGCTTTGGGAAAAAGGAGCTGATGTGGGGCTTTGCACTCTAACTAGCGAGAGGGCATACAATTAATGAGATAAGCAATACAAAGGACAACCTCAAGCCAAAAACGTTTTGGGACATTCATATGAATCAGTAACCCCCTAGCCACTTCAAGAAGATGTCGGTTTTTTCTTTCAACAACACCATTTTGTTGGGGGTGTTCGGGCACATGAGCTACAGTGAAGTGATTCATGCAAGCAAAGAACTCTGTGAGATCATTATGAAAGTATTCTTTGGCATTATTGGATTGGAAGACTTGGATTTCAATTTGAAATTGGGTGAAGATCATTCGTTGGAAAGTTTGGATAATTTTTGGTATTTGATCCCTAGTTTGCATGGGATACCCATGTGTATCTGGAGTAATCATCAATAAAGGTGATAAAATACTTGTAGCCACTCTCAGATGGTAAAGTAACATGGCCCCAAACATCAGAGTGAGCAATATGGAAAGGAAATTCAGATTTATTATTTTTGAAGAAAAAAGAGTTTTACAATGTTTAATCAATTGACACGTTTGACACATAAACTCTGATTCAGATATTGACTTAAAAAACTCTGGGAATACCAATTTCAAAGACTCAAAAGATAAATGACCAAGATGACTGTGCCATAAATAAACCTTACTCTTACAGGATTGACTCTTAGACTCTGTGACTAGCCTTATTCTCCAGCATGTAGAGTCCATCCACCATATGTCCTTTAACAATCGTCTTCCTCGATGCCAAATCCTGGATCACACAATAAGAAGGGAAAAAGGTCACAAAGCAATTTAATGAATTAGTGATACTACTAATAGGGAATTTTGGAATATGTAAAACATTAGAAAGGGTAAGACCAAAGGGAAGAGAAATGGTTCCTTGACTAGTTATGGTAGTGTATGACCCATCAGCAAGTCTCACCTTGTCTCTTCCAGAGAGAAGATGACAGGTCTAAAAGTAAGTGGACTTACCGGTCATATGTTTTGACGCTCTAGAATCAATTATCCAAGGAGAGTCAGGGGAATGAGATGATACATGGAAAGTTGTGGCAAAATTACCTGATGTAGACACAAATGAGGTTGGGGGAGGAGGAGCATCCATCTGACGAATTGCCCTACCATAGAGTTCTAAATGGTCACGAAAGGAATTAATGATATCCTCCCTAGGGTCAGAATCAATGGTGTGTATCTGAGTTACAGTAGTAGTAGGGGGCTGATTCTCCTAAGTAGCCATGTTTGCTGTAGTGAGCTTTGTCGGACCTTGCTGTCTTGATTCTTATTCAGATCTGAACCTTGTTTCTTACTCAATTCCTGAGCGCATTTTGGCTTCCCATGAAGTTCCTAACATGTATCATGGGTATGTCGAGACTTTTGGCAATGGGTGCACCACAGTTTTTCTTTCTCATCCACCATTTTTTGAAAGTCCCCCTTCTTAAAGGGATTTCCCCCACTCGTAACCACATTTCCTTTTGCTGCCAACACAACTGCATCCCCCCCAGAATTATTCATCAAATTTCTTGTACTTTCCTCTACTTTTCTAATGCATATATCTCTTGGACAGATGGAAGATCCTTGCTGCCTAGGATCTGGACTCTAATGGATTCATACACGGGGTTCAATCCATGGAGAAATGCAAATACACGCTGTTGGGAAACAAGGGACTTGTATGCTTTTGCATCTTCATCACACTTCCAGTTCACACTCTGATAGTGATCTAACTCCTTCTAGATGGAGGTCAAGTCTGAACAGTACACAGATAGACTCCTTTCCCTCTGTTTGCAAGTAGATGATTCTGCTTGTAATTGATAGATCTTTGCATAGTGGCACAATTCAGAATAGGTTGAGTTTGCTTGTCCCCAAATCTCATAAGCTGTTTCAGCCCACATAAAATTTCTTCTCACTTGAAGACTTTAGGTCTTTGAAGAGTTTGTTTCCTAGTTTGTTTGAGTCAGTTTAGATGTCTAGTTTGAAATGTGAAAGTTGTGAACTTGCAAAGCATTGTAGAACAACCTATCTTTTGAGCAATAAAAGTAGTGTTCCTTTTGAAATTGTGCATACTGATGCTTGGGGACCACATATCATATCACTACTATGGGGGGATATAGATATTTCTTGTTGTTTGTTGATGACTATACTCGTTTTTCATGGGTTTACCTTATGTGTTCTCGAGATGAAGTTCCTACCTTGACCTGGATCTTCCATCAGATGGTTTCAACCCAGTTTGGGGTCAAAATCAAAATTTTTAGATCTAATAATGCTAAAGAGTATTTTGCAAAACCATTGTCTTCATATTTCCTTGACCATGGAATTATCCACTAGAGCACCTGTCCCCATATACCTCAGCAAAATGGGGTTGGTGAGAGGAAGAATAGGCATATATTGGAGGTGGCTAGAAGCATTATGCTTAACTCCAATGTACCTATACATTTATGGGAGATGCTATTCATACAACTGTGTATCTCATTAACCGAATTCCTTAACGGGTTCTAGACATGAAAGTTCCATTCACCCTATTATATATTGACAAGGAGTTGTTTACTATTCCCCTTAAGACTTTTGGATGTACTTGCTTTGTTCAAATTCTTGAACCTCATCATTTCAAATTTGATCCTAAAGCTTCAAAATGCATTTTTCTTGGGTATGCACAAACTTAAAAGGGATATTGCTACTATGAACTTATTTCAGGGAAACGATTTGTTTCTATGGATGCCACTTTCTTTGAGGATGTATTCTATTATCCTAGAGTTTCTTCTCAGGAGGAGAGTAGTAAGGTGGGGGCTCATTCATCAGAAATTCCATTACCTGTCCCAATCACTGAAGAAGAGTGTAGTGAGGAGGGGTGTCAAAGGTGCCGGGATTTGAGGGTATATCACAGGCGGTGGAGGCAGGTTGATTTCGGTCATCAGTAGTTTAGGTCAACTCCAATTCCCTCTGTGGATCCAAATCCAGGTACCCCATTTCCTTTATTTTCCACTACAGATGAAATACCTTCCATTGTTGAGCCTTCTCCTCCATTGGATGATCTTGATCTTCTAATTGCAATCTGTAAAGGGAAGTGCCGTTGCACCTCATCTACAACTCATTGTATTTCCCAGTTTCTATCTTATGATCAATTGTCTCCATCATACAAGTCTTTCTTGGCATCCATTGCTACTATTTCCATTCCTAGAACAGTGCAGGAAGCCTTGTCAGTACTTGAGTGGAAGGATGCAATGAAGGTAGAAATGGATTCTCTTCTAAAGAACAATACATAGGAGTTAGTTGATCAACCTAAAGGGAAGAAACCAGTTGGGTGTTTATAGTGAAACATAATGCTGATGGTTTCATTGAAAGATATAAGGCCAGATTAGTTGTAAAGGGGTTTACACAGACATATGGCATAAACTACTTGAAGACATTTGCACTAGTAGCAAAGATGAACACATTCAGAGTCTTACTATCTCTTGCAACCAATTTCTCGTGGCCATTGTTTCAGATGAATGTTAAAAATGCCTTCCTTAGTGGTGATTTGCAAGAAGAGGTGTATATGCATTTACCTCCTGGGTTCTATAGTGCAGAAGCAGGAAAGAAGATTTTCCGGCTTAATAAGGCCTTATATGGATTGAAACAGTTTCCCAGAGTCTGGTTTGATAGATTTAGATAGGCTCTTGAAAAATTCGGCTATGTGCAAGCCCAATCAGATCACACCCTTTTATTAAGAAAGTAAATTCCTCCCTAACCCTACTTGCTGTATATGTGGATGATATTGTGGTGACAGGGAGTGATACCTGTGAGATTGACTCTCTTGAGCAACTCCTTTACCAAGAATTTGAGGTCAAAGACTTGGGAGAGCTATGCTATTTCCTAGGTATTGAGGTAGCACAATCTAAACATGGGATCTTTGTTTCTCAAAGGAAGTATGCTCTTGATCTGTTGAAAGAAACTGGGAAGCTAGGTGTTAAATTGCTGACACACCTATTGAACAAAATCATAAGATCAGTGTAGAAGGTGGAGAGCCTTTTGAAGACAAAGTCATGTTTCAACGGTTGGTTGGGAAACTTCTCTACCTTTGCCTCACATGACCAGACATTTCTTATGTAGTCAGTGTTGTTAGCCAATATATGCATTCCCCCAGAACCACTCACCTACTTGTAGTTGAGAGGATATTGGCTTATTTGAAGAGGTGTCCAGGCAGAGGTATACTCTTCAAAGATAATGGTCACATGAAAATAAAAGTTTACACAGATGTCGATTGGGTTGGGTGTGTTGATGATAGGAGGTCTACCTCTGGGTATTGTGCTTTTATAGGAGGAAGCCTTGTTTCTTGGAGAAGTAAGAAACAAAGTGTTGTTGCTCGCTCCAATGCTGAAGTTGAATATAGGTCTATGGCGAATGGTGTGGTTGAAATCCCTATTTGAAGAGTTGGGTATTGCTTATGAGAAGCCCTTGATGCTGTATTGTGATAATCAGACTGCTATTAACATTGCTCATAATCCGGTACAGTATGACAGAACTAAGCATATCGAAGTGGATCGACACTTTATTAGAGAGAGAGTTGCTTCCCAAGAAATGTGCCTTCCATATATCACCTCCAACATGCAGCTTGCAGATCTCTTCACTAAAGCATTTACAAAGGCAAAGTTGGAGATAGACTTATGCAAGTTGGGAATGACTAATATCTATTCCCAACTTGAGGGGGGAGTGTAGAGATGTAGAACAATAGTGTGGTCCCCATGCTGTATGCCCATTTATGTTGCTTAGTTGGTAGTTGTTTTCTGTTATCTTTTAGCTTATGTAAGCAGTAGGGGTAATTCTGGTTTTTTCCCTGTTTTAAACCATTAATATTCTCTCTTCTCCTTCTCCTTTTCTTCTCTTCTTCTTTTCTTCTCAGCTTTCTTTCTTGTTTATTTTACATTAAAACTAGGACTTGTTGCAGTCTTACTAGACAAGTACTTGATCAAAATCTAGAAGTCTAAGAGCCCGGTCTGGAATCAGGTTGCCCACTGTTGCTACCAGGTATTCAATACTTTTTGACTTGTCCTAAAAACCCTTCTATTTGTCTCTTTCCATATAGACCAGCATACTGCAAACAGAATACATTTCCAAAGAATTCTAGCTTTGTTGCTTCCTCTAAGTTTGGGCCATTTGGAGAAGATCTCTGCTGGAAACAATGGTTGAAAGACACTTCGAACAAGAAGGAGAAGAATTTCCAAATGAAGTTTGCTATATTGTACGAGAAGAACAAGTGAAGGACTGTTTCTTCCTCCTGGTTGTATAAGTAAAAGCAGCTTGCCAACTGTAATCCCCTAGACTTACAGTGGTCAGAAGTAAGGATACTGTCATGCACCACTAGCCAAGCAAAGACTTCTACCCTTGGGGGTACTGGGTTACCCCACACTCCTTTTATCTGGTCCAACACTCTGACTCCATTCCTTCTCTTGTTATTGCCTTGTAGAATGACTTAACAGAGAATCTACCTTCTCTGCATTCTTTCCACCATAAGCCATCTTCTGTAGATCTAAAAATGTTGGTACCTTCTAATTTTTCCAATAACAGAATACATTCTTCCACTTTTTGGTCCAATCAAGGTTTAAAATGTCGATGTTGATGGAAATGTCGCTTACGAAAATATAGGGCATATGTCGGAAATGTCGAGGGGAAATATTGTAAAAATTAGAGACATTGTGGAAATATGCAAAGATATTTTGTAAAATGATAAAAGAAGCATTA
>NW_010729250.1:1012676-1025380 GCF_000365185.1 Nelumbo nucifera
TAAATATTTTAAAAAATACTAACTAGTTAATATTTTATTACTTGAAAAATATTTTAAGTTTTATATTATAAAGTAATTAATTTATTCTTTTGTTTTTATATTTTGTTAATTATTTTTATAAATATTTTATTTGAAATATTAAATAGAAATATTAATGGAATAATCTATATTAATATACTGTTTTATAATAATATAATATACTAATATATTATATTTTTAATGTACATTATTCGACATCTTGTCGACATAATAGGAAAAACTGTATTTTTTTTTGGTTATTTGGACCGATTTGGTCGACATTTCCGAAATATAGGAAATGTCGACCGACATAATGTAATTTTTATATTACCATCCATTTTCATGTCGGTGAGCCTCGACATCCACATATGTCGGGCGACATTAGCGACATTTGAAACCATGGGTCCAATAGAGGTCTTCGGAATTTCAGATTCCAAATCAATTGCTCCCCTCTCCACTCATTACACTGGCCTATTGAAACTTGTTGTTCTGTCAACTTGTATAATCTTGGGCAAACATCACAAAGTTTCCCTACCCTAAGCCACTCATCTTCCCAAAACATCACCCTAGAGACATCCCTTACTTTGAACTTGACCAAAATTCTAAACTCTTGATTGAAACTCATGATTCGTTTCCAACACTTACTCCATAAGAACTTCTTACTTCCCTTGATTCCCACCTAAACCTTTCCACTGCATATTTTTCAACCACCACCCTCCTCCATAAAGCCTCCCTTTCTCTCTCTCTTGCCTAAATCTCCACAATCATTTCCCTAGCAGTGCTTTGCTGAATAACTTTACCCATCTCAGCCCTAAACCTCTCCCCTCCTTTGACCTACACACCTTCTCCCACTTGACCATGTGAAATTTTTTGGATCCCCTACCCCTTCCCATAGAAAATCTCTTTGAATTTTCTCAAATTTCATAGCCACTTCTTTAGGGGGACACTTGGCAAAGAAAGATAGTAAGTTGGTAAACTGGACAGACTGCGTATAATACAAGATATAACCATACTCCCAAGTTTATGATATACGATCTCTACAAAATCAAATTATTTGGCTGGATCCCACTGGCATGTGTTAAAATGACCAAAATACCCCTACTATACAAAAATGTGGAAATGCATAAAAAACAGAAAAAATCATACATTGACTCTTTGTCTCCTGCATCACTTAAGCTTATGGGGAGTGGCTGTTGTGTGAAAGTCTTGTGATATTATTGGTTATGCTTCTTGGAAAGTTTTTTTAGATACCCTGTTTATCAAACATCAGAAATGCTATCTTGTTCTCACTCATTCTGAGGTTAGCTAATGACTTTGTGGCCGAATTGCTGAAGGAAGAGGATAGCACTCCATCATACTTTGCAGTTGCTGTTTGGACCATTTATGCATTTTTGTTTTTGTACCTGTTTTGGTATTCTACTAGGAAACTTTATCATTATTGATAAAGAGAAAACAAGATTACTGTTTGAAATTTTAGTTCTAGTTATGAAATAAGATTAGTCCTTGATAGAAAATAATACAATTTATTGATGTTCTACAATTGTAATTTGCAGCTTGCTAGTAGAGACATGGAAACTAATCAACTAAAGGCGGTATGCTATGTCTAAAATTTTCTTTTATTCTTACAAAATTTGGACGCGCTTTGTCTGCTTATTACCTTATTACTGGTTTCATTATTGCCTCTTAATAATGGTTCTTGCAAACTATGATATCCATACTCTACAAGGGTGCTGTATTGTGTTGGCTACTTTAAATTTGTGTAAAATTCTGTACCTGACACCATGTCCAGCTGTCTCCTTGCTGTATCTGGGTAACATAGCTTGCATTACGTCAAAATCTTCTTATTCATGGCATATTGATTTTTTTTGAAAAAAGTTAACCAATATTCATTAATAAAAAAAAAGAGGTACATGAGAAGATGTGCAAAGCAGGGGGAGAACCCCTACAAATTACAAAGTAGGAAGTTTGTTGCTATATAGTTGCTCTAAGAACACACCACATTTAGCTAAGCCATCTGCTATATGATTTTATTCCCTAGGAATCCAGACTAACTTTACATTTAGGCATTCCAAAGAGTCCCTGGCCTCTTTGGAATCTGTTGGAAACTCTACAGGCTCAAATCTTTGATCATAATCAGGATGACCAGTGGATTTGGACTTGGTCCAAGGATGGTGTTTTTTCAGTCAAAGCAATGGCTAATAGGCTTGGTAGCAGAGTGGCAGCGGAAGGTTTCCTGCAAAACAGATTTGGAATCATACCTGCCCTTCTAAAGTTAATTTTCTTATCTGGGCAATGGCTTTGGACAAATGTCTGTCCCGTACCAATCTTGAAAGAAGAGGGCTGCAGATTCAGGATAAGTCTTGTGTCCTTTGTGATGATCATCTGGAAACTATGGACCATTTATGCATTCATTGCCCGTTTTCTACTCAGGTGTGGCATCGTTTCTTGAAGACGGTGGGGATTTGTTGGGTCATGCCTAAATCAACTAAGGAGTTACTGTGCTGCTGAAAATCAGCAATTTGAAGAAAAGAGGGAAAGTGGTTTGGACCACTATTCCGGCAGCTGTGATTTGGGCCATTTGGTCTGAGAGAAACAACAGAATTTTTAATCAAAAAGTGAGAGGGGCAGAGGATATAGTTCAGCTGGCTGTTGGTAAACTGCTTTCTTGGATCTCAATCACTCCTGAATTCAGAAACTCAAATGTAACTCATCTATTGAGAACTGAGTCAATCTGGTGTTTGTAGTGGGAGTCCCTCAGACCTGTCCGTTTGTGGGCAGGTTTTGTTCTGTACTTTTATGAGTAAATTTTAATAAATTTACCTTACCTTTTCAAAAAAAAAAGAGTCCCTGGCCTCTTCTAAATAGTGACTTAATCTCCAAGGTTCCCTGTCTTTGTCTCTTAACCATTTTATGGCATTTGCTGAATCACCTGCAATGGTTATATTTTGAATTCCCAAACTTTTTATTATTCTGATTCCTATGAGGGCAGCCATTACTTCAGCCTTTGTGGAATCTGCCACGCCAATTGGACCGCTGAAAGTCCAACAGATGTTGCCCCTTTCATCCCTTAATGTTCCTCCAATACCAGCTAATCCGGGATTACCTAAAGCACTTCCATCAAAGTTTAAGATCATCACACCTTCACTGATGGGTTCAGGAAGTCTCATGGGTGGTTGATGGAGGTGAGGGAGAACTAAGAAAAGGTAAGCATCTCTATTGAGGTCATTGACTGAGACTCCTCTGAAAAGATCTGAATTCACCGTCCAGAGGTTGCACAGGTAAGAGATGTCTGAAATTAACTCCTCCAGGGGCCTTGATTTGTTGTCAAAAAGTCTTTTGTTTCTTTCATCCCAAACACTCCACAACACTGCGTGTAACACTGATTGTCAGTAAATTTTACCCCTCTTAAACCTGTTCCTTGCCACGGATGTAGAAAGTTCTTAACATGCTTTCCCAACTGTAACCTGCCATTTTCAAAAAATGGAACCATATCTTTTGGGTGAATTTGCAGTGAAGGAAAATGTGATCTGCTGATTCTCCTTCACTGAGGCATAAAAAACAAACATGAGGGGAGATGGACAGTCTACCCAAAAACATTTTTTGCAAGAGATCACAAGTGTTAACTTTCTGGAGGAAAGCTTCCCAGACAAAGAAACAAACTCTTGAGGGAATGTGTCTGCACCAGATCTTCTTAAAAGGAAAGGGGGGATGATGATCATCAGTACTCAAAGCCTTGAACATAGACTTAGAAGAGAATTCGCCAGTGGGGTGCAGGGTCCAGATTCGGGTGTTAGACTTGGAGGGGGAGATGTAAGCTTCTTTAAGGGTCTGAATTAATGCTATTAATTCAGCAATTTCCAAATCCCTTGGGGGTCTTCTGGGTTGAAGGTTTAGGGTGTTCTCAACAGTTTGGTCTGGAAGGCAAGCAGAAATAGTGGCTTATTGGTCAAGGGTAAGGGTAAAAAGTCTAGGGAAGGAGGCAGCAAGGGTAGATTCCCCCCCACCAAAGGTCTTTCAAGAATTTTATTTTTGAGGCATTTTCTGCTTTATATCTTTTGAAAGGAAAGAAGGAAGAATAGGTGGAGGTGATACCTTTCCATGGATTTGTGGATTTTATCCTGTTCAAATGGAGATTGCTATCCCACCCGTTTACATTTGATCCGTATTTGCTTGAGATGACAGCAGTCCAAAGAGCATTTGGTTCTTTAGGGAACCTCCACAGCCATTTACCTAAGATAGAAGAATTTTTCTCTTTTAAGTGCCCAATTCCCAAGCCACCTTCCTCTTTCGGCTTGCAAACTTGTTTCCAACTGACTAAGTGACTCCTCTTTTCCCCACCTCCTTCTTAAAGAAAGTTCCTTTGAAGCTTCTCAATCTGATTTTTGATTTTGGTTGGAATCCGGAAAGTTGAAAGGAAGTAGACGGGCATATTTGCTAAGAAGGCCTTCAAGAGAGTAAGTCTTCCCCCTTTTGAGAGATAGCACTTCTTCCAAGCTGAAAGTTTCTTCTCACATTTTTCCACCACTGGTCTCTAGAAATTGAGAGATTTTGGATTCCCTCCAAGAGGCACCCCTAGATGTGAGATAGGAAGGCTCTCCTCTTTACACTCCAACAAAGATTTGAAGCTCTCCAAGAGTTCCACTTCCACCGAGTTTAGAGCAACTATAGAGCTTTTGCAGAAGTTAACCCTCAAACCAGTGACAATTCCAAAGCATTCAATTAACCTTTTAGTGTTCGTGATGTTGGTTATGGAGGCATCCAAGAACAAAATTATGTCATCAGCAAATTGTAAATGTGAGATATGAATCTTGTTTCTTCCCACTTCGAAACCTTTCACCAAGTTAAGGAGCATTGCCTTATTGAAAAGGTAGCTAAAGATATCCATTACTAATGTGAACAGAAAGGGGGAGAGTGGGCAACCTTGTCTGAGACCTCTACTAGCCTTTCGCTTTACCATTTATCAACACTGAAAACCATGAGGAACCAATGCAACCCTTAATCTATCTGATCCATCTGCTACCAAAACCTCTCATCTTCAGGAAATCGAGGATACAGTCCCAATCCACTTTATCATACGCCTTTCCTAGATCTAATTTCACTAGGACCCCCGAATTCCCAGTGGATTTTCTGTCTTCCACACACTCGTTTGCAATTAGAATGCTGTCCACAATCTGCCTCCCTTTAACAAAGGCAAATTGATTTGGGGAAATGAGCTCTTCAAGGACTTCTTTAAGTTTATTGGCCAAGACTTTAGCCAAAATTTTATAGATGCTCCCTATCAAACTTATTGGCCTGAAGTCTTTTGCTTCCAAGACTCCCCCTTTCTTTGGAATGAGACAGAAAGGTTGAGTTAAGGCCTTTGTTAACAATAGACGAAGAGTGGAATTCCCTGAAAAATTCCATAAGATTTGACTTTACTATTTCCCAACACTGTTGGAAGAAAAAGATGGGAAAACCATCCGGTCCTAGAGTCCTATCTCCATCCATGCTGAAGATAGAATTTTTAACTTCTTCCTCTTCAATGCTTCTTTCCAACCAAACCCTTTTTTCAGCTGATAAAATTGTGCCTTCCCATCTATTCAATGTAAATTGGTTGTTACTATCCTTGGAGTAAAGGTTATTGAAAAAGGAGAGAAAGGCTTCCTTAATTTCCTCGGGATTCTCCTCTTCCCTCTGGCTCACTTTCAGCTTGGAGATGAAGTTTTTTCTACTCCTTCCCAAGGCATAGTGTGAAAAAATCTGGAGTTATTGTCTCCTTCTTTCAACCATTTCACTCTTGATCTTTGTCTCCAGTAAATTTCTTTTCTTCTGACCAGTTGTTCCCATTCCTTTTTCAAATATGCACTTCTACTTCTGTTTAGAGCATCTAGGGTCCCATTTTGTTCTCTGCTATCTAGCTCCTCTAACTCTGTAAGAACTTTTTTCTTCTCTTCTTCAACAGTTTTGAATACCTCTCTCCCCCAAACTTTCAGGTTTCTGTTTAGAGCTCTTAATTTCTGTAGGAGCCTAAAGCCAGCCCAACCCTCTACTTTGCGTTCTTCCCACCATTCTGCAACCTTTTTTATTGAAGTCTTAGTGACATAACCAAAATTTTTCCAGTCAAAAAGGGGTCTTTCTTCTGATGATTCTTTCAGTGTTTAGCAGAATAGGCCAGTGGTCTGAAGTACATCTGGGACGAAGTTCTTGTCATAGGTTGGCAAATCTTTTCAGCCACTCCTGAGAAAGCAGAAATCTATCAAGTCTGCAACTTATGACATTTTCTTGCATATTTGACCAGGTGAAGAGTCCATTAGTAAGGGGGAGGTCACACAAGTTATGCCTGGAGATAAATTTTGAGAAGTTCCTCATACTTCTTGTTGGGGCTCTACCATTGGAATGTTCTGAACTGAATCTTGTGATGTTGAAACATCCAGCTAAGCACCATGGGATATCCTCCTCCTTATGCAAGGAATCCAGTTCTTCCCAGAATCTCTCTCTCTCTCTCTCTGAGGGAGAGTTGGGGCCATATACTCCGGTAAGAATCCAGCTGAAATCATCTTTTAAATTTGTGGACAAGACCGAGACTGAGAACTCACCTTTGTTGATCTCCAAACCTGAGATTTCATCTTCCTTCCAAGCTAGGATGATTCCCCCACTGGAACCCACCGCTGGAACAGCAGTCCATTTTCTACCCCTTATTCCCCAAATTGCTTTCATAAGTTTCCTGTCAATAACTTCCTTTTTAGATTCCTGCAGAATAATTATATCTGAGTTTTCTCTTTTCAAAGTTTCTTTCACTAAGCTTCTTTTGATCTGCCCTCCCAAACCCCTGACATTCCAGCTTAATATCTTCATTTAGTCACTCTACCAGAATTCCCCTTGTTTGTCCTACTTCCGTCTGAGATGCGATCCAATAATCCCCACTGAAGTCTCTTTAGTTCTTTTTTGGGACCTTTTTTCTTACTTTTCTCCTGACTCTTTCCGGATTTGATCTTCTCTTTCTCAGGAGTTGTCTGTTTTCCATCTTCTTCAACTCTTCTTTTAATTCCCAATGCTTAAGCTATGTGGCTATGTTACCATTTCTCAAATTCACCTCCGTCTTCCTATCAATGCTTGATGAAGTAGCTGTCTGAGAATCTTTTTGCTTTGGGTGGGATGACAATACATTTGAACCTGAGAATGGAGAAGAAGATAAAATACAATGAGAGTTAGCAGAAGTGACGGGAGGTTGAAATTTAGACGCAGAAGAAAGAGGGGCGGAATGTCTCCCTGAATGCCAATTAGGAATTTGACGGGAGATGGGAGAAGGGGTTGGCGAATCTCTTCCTTGTCTATGAACAGGGGAGTCTGATCTGGGATTGCTCCATAATCTGCATCAACCAAGTGAGTATGTTGAAGTATCCCCACACTTCCCCAAAACTCTTTCCCAGCGAACAGGTTTTTTGCTCTTTCAAGAGCTAAATCTCGATGTTCTGGTTCTGCTTCTGTTGCATATGAGCTGAAGTCTTCCTCTGTGTCTTCTTCTTCACTAGCAGGAGGGGAATCTGATCTTACAGAAGGAGTTGGAGTCTTGAAAACGTTTCCTGAGTGTCGGCCCAAGCTGGGAGGAGTTTCAGGAATGGGCTGACTAGAGCACGGGGTTGCTGGTGGGCTTGAAGTGTTTGGGCCTAAAACTGGGCCTTGGGTTTGAGAGTATCCGCCCAAAATTTCAAACTGGTTAGAAGGTGGCTTATTTTTGAAAAGTCGGATTTTGGGGGGGTATTTTGAAATTTGAGAAACTTCTTTAAGGGGGGGGAGTTGTCCGCCTTTCTTGTTTCTTTTGGCTTCTTCGAGAGCTTTATGTTTTATGGGGAATGAAAGCCCCTGCACTGCTGCTTGGACTCCCACTGCCGACTTTTCATTTCCCCTACGACAACCTCTTGTCCGATTTGATTCCTGAGCATCGAAGGTAGACTTGCCATGTGGATAGGTGCCGTTAGGGCGAGTTAATTCGGAGTGAGAGGGAGGTGAATCGTTCGTCTTCTCCACCTCCACTGAGAGGTAAAACCACACTTTTCTGTCCAGAACGGGGATTGCTCGAGGAATGGCATGAATACCGTGATTCTTTACCTTGATTCTGGCAAAGTCTAACTCCGAGAGGTTTAGTGTCCTGGGGTCTATTTCTTCAAGGCCTCCACAAAGGTCTCCTATCAGGGAAAATGTTTCCTTCGTCCAGAGGTGGAAGGGTAAACCCCGCAGCTTTAGCCAGCCTCTGAAGCTCAACTGTTCTGGGACTGCATTTATCTTAACCCAGCCGCCGAAGACAAAGAAAGATTTAATCTTGGTCCAGGCTAAAATCAGTTCTTCCAAAGGGGCAAAACCCACTGCTTTGTTTTGTTCAAAGGGGCACAGCTTCAGTAAGGATTTTGAGTGAAGATTTTCAGACAGTCCTAGCTCAACTTCTTCCCAGTTCAACGAAGGTGATTTCGAGCAGACAAAGGCCAATTTCCAGTTACCAATGGGTTTATTTTGATGGACTATAGACAGGAACACAGAGGCTCCAGTCTTAATTATCCTACTTTTGGCTTCAAACGAGGGAAAGTGATCTTGCTTCAAATTTTCAGGACTGTGATTCACTCTGGGATTACAAACACAATCCAAGAACTTGATGAAGGAGTTCCAGCCTCCAGTAGCTGGTTCTTCTAGGATGCAAATAGATCTAGCCTTGTCTGATTTTTCCCATCTGCTGAGACGAATGAATCTCCCCCAGGTATTTTCTTTGAGCTGTAGGCATAGGATTCTTCCCTTGTTAACTCTTTTACGGTCTGCTAAATATTTTCACTTGTTTTCCAAAGCTTCTTAAATATAAGTTCTGGTCCAGAAGATGTCCTCTTGAGAAAGGACTGTTCGTGTCCAAATTCCCTTGCCCCTTTCCGTTAATGCAAAATCGTCTCCATGGTTGACACTTCGTCTGATTTCAAAGGACTTTGAACCAACTATCATAAATCTCCTTTCCATCTCCCAGGTTTCCTTTCCAACTCAAACTGATTCGTGTCTATTCATGTTTCTTCAACTGCCTTCAACTGCAACTGCAACTGCAACTAACACCCTCCCATTCCACTGTTCTTAGACAATGGTCATTTCTATATTCTCACATATTTCACAATGTTTCCAGACAGTATAAAGGAGATTCTTTTGGACACATGGTTGTGGTTTCTCCATAAATAGAGGCCGAAGAGGCAAGCATGTCAGGTTCTTCTTAGCCCAATTAGCAATGATTTGAACCATTGATTTTCTAACTAATATTGTTTAAGATGTTGGACTTTTACTTTTCTCTTCATCTAGCAACTCTCTCTCCATACCATTCCCTGCCCCCTCCAAAGGGAAAAAGAACTACTTCACTTCAAATTTTGAGCTTTTTTTTTCTTTATTTTGTCTTTGTAGGAGGTGGCTCGCTTGAAAAATGTGTCACTTGGACAGTCTCAAGAGGAACCATCTGAATTTATTGCAATGAGGGAAAGATATCAAGAAGAATGTATATATGGTAAAGTGAAACATAACTTCCTCTTTGTAATTCTTATTGTGAAAATTAATGAATTGTGTTATTGATAAAAAAATATATGGTAAAGTGAAACATAAAAAAGGCATTTAATCTCTCTTGCTTTCTATTGCTGGTTCCCTTGTTCCATATATTTTTTTTCACAGTGGGAATTACTTAATTTTATACTTGTAGTTTTGGGCTTCTGCTTGATGGAGAGAAACTGTTGTATGATTGCCTAATTGATAGCAGACCTATTTAGAAGCAGAGAGAATGAGAATAAACATTGAGTAGAAGAAATTTGAGATGTAGATTGCTGACCAAAAAAAGGAGATGCAGATTTAAAGATGAAAGATGAAATGTAGCTGGCTAAACTGTTTGTTCTTCTGCTAACTAAGAGGACTGGAGAACTGGAGATGTATGAGAGCAGTTATTGCCATCCCCTTTGTGATATCCTCAATAGAGTACACATCAACAATAGATACAGTTTTGGTCCAACATACCGCAGCAAAATGGTTTCCACCCCCAAGTAACTTTCTGCTGCCCAACACGTGTTTCTCTTGGGGAGCACATGTGTGTAAAAGAGGAGTGTGAGAGGGGTGGGAAACAGATTGGCTTTGGACAGGTTTTAAGTGATGAGCCCAGAAGTCACAAGTCTTTGGGGCCTGGGTCGAAGAGTGGGCCCAGTTACGAAGAAAGATTTGATCAGAATAATAGGTCTGCAGGGGTCGAACCAGGTTATGGCTTTAATTTTTGTGAGTTGAAGAGATCGGCTCTGAGGAGAGAGACAACAAAAGATGGGAGATGTGATGGCAACCAACGAGATATCCCATTGATGGGAGATGTCTGATAGAGAAGGAAGTTACAGAAGAGGCAACTGGTGATGTCGAAGGTTTTGTATGGAGAAGGATAAGATATTCTGTCAAGAAGAAGAATACTTGAGCAATCCTAGAGAAGATAGAAGGGGAGCAAGAAGGGTGGGCAGAAGAAAAGAAAGGTGTGCAGACGGAATCTGAGATTAGATTTGTTCAACAGGAAAAAGAGGAGGATGAGGAAGACCTTTTGGTCCCCAAGGAGGGCTAGAAAGAAGGTCTGGAAAGGATAGAGGGAGTGGATGGGGGACGGCTAGAAGCGGTTGTGGAAGAAAAGAACGAGGAAGAGGTCATTCTTACCTTGCCAGGAAGTAATGAAAGCAGAGCCACTGAAGACAGGGGGGGGGACAGAAAGGGAGATGAGGGAACCAGGACTGAAGGGGCAAAGGAAAAAGGAGTTTTGAAGAGAAGTGGGGGAATAGATGTGGAGAAGGGGACAGATGTGTGGAAGAGGAGGAAGGAGGAAAGAAGGATTGAGGGTGAGGGAGGTGAAGGTGAAGAAGAAACAGAACTTTCCCACTAAAGGAGAATGGAGAAGAGGGGATGGAAGGGGATTCAGGGGAGGAAAATGAGTCTGAACCGATGATTGGTGAGATGCATATGGTAGAAAAGTCTGTTAACATCAAGGAAGTGGTGAATAGGGGAGTGAAAGAAACCTTTAGATCTGTGGAGGAAACATTTGGGTTGAAAGGTCTGATAGATACAGTTGTTCATCCTAACTGCACTAATTCAACAAGGCAAGAGGCGGAAGTGAGTGCTGGAGGTTGCGGGGACTTCATAGAGGAGCCAGAAGAAGAGGTCGAGGGGGTGATGGGCGAAGACAGGGATCAGAAATTAGTGGGGAATTCTGAAACAGCAGTGGGAAGGCTAAATGCAGTTAGAAGAGTCAGAACTCAAAAGCACAAAAAATTACAACAACAGATCCCAGTCTCTAAGGTCTTCACGAGGTTAAAAGGTGGTCTTTTCATAATGGGACCTAACAAGGTTGTCAAAAAACCCAAAGGAACGGTCAAGAAATGACAACAAATTTGTACACAAAAAACTGAGAAAGATGTTTAAAGCTGCTTGTTGGGGTTTGGGTGTATAGCTTGGGCTTTTTTGGGCGTTGGGCTGGTTTTGATATTCTGGTTTTGTTTTGTCTCCTGTTTTGTATTGTATTGTTATGGGTAAGGGGCTTTTGTTAGAAGGGTCTTTTTAGCTTGTTTCTGGTTTTGGTTGATTTGGGTTTGTTTCTGTCTCATTGGGGTTGAGTTTGAGTTGGCCTTTCCTTTTGGGTGATTGCTTATCACCTTCCTCGTATCTCTCTTTTTGTTTTTCTTGACAGTGAGGCCGGCCAGAAATAAAAGAAGGAGAAGAGAAGAGAAGAAGAGGAGAGGAAGGAGAGAAGAGAAGAGATTGGCAATGGAACAGTGCTGGTGGCGCCAACTTTATTATATTATATAGGGCAGCAGAAATAAGTAGGGAAAAAATCTTTGTGCCCCTGCTGTAAGTGAGTACAATAACAGACATAACAGAAATAAAAAACGCCTTAACTAGCCAAACAGACCCTAACACAAATAACTAAATTATTTCAACACTCCCCCTCAAGTTGGAGCATAGATGTCAATCATGCCCAACTTGTCACACAAATCTTTGTGCCGCACATGATGAAGACTTTTGGTGAAGATATCTGCAAGTAGTTCTTCTGAGCTGACATATGGAGTACACACTTCTCCATTTACAAGTTTATCTCTAATAAAATGCTTGTCCACTTCAATGTGTTTCGTCCTATCGTGCAGGACTGGATTAGTAGCAATATTGATGGTAGTTTTATTGTCTCAGTAGAGTGACATAGGATTGCTCACTGCAAAACCCAGCTCACCTAACAGATTTCTTATCCCCATGATTTCAGCAACCCCATGACACATCTCTCTATATTCTGCTTCAGCACTAGATCTATCCACCACACTTTGTTTTTTACTTCTCCATGTGACCAGGTTTCCTCCTACGAAGGCGCAATACCCACTGGTAGACTTTCGGTCATCGACTGCTCCTGCCCAATCAACATCAGTATATACTTCCACCTTTAAGTGACCATGTTTCTAGAACAACAAACCAGCTCTGGGAAACTTCTTGAGGTATCTAAGGATCCTCTTTGCAGCTTCAAAGTGAGTTGTCGTAGGGTTGTGCATGAACTAACTAAGGACACCCACTGCATAAGCAATATCAGGCCTGGTCATAGACAAATACAAGAGTCTCCCTACGAGTTTCTGGAACTTCTTCACATCTTTCAAAAACTCTCCCTGACTGTCTCCCAGATGATGATTAGATTCAATTGG
>NW_010729250.1:1030260-1044742 GCF_000365185.1 Nelumbo nucifera
GCCCGAGGTGATTGTTTCAACCCATATAAAGATTTTTTTAACCTACACACCTTTTGTTCACTGCCTTTGGCACAGAAACCTGGAGGTTGGGTCATTTACACCTCCTCTTCCAAGTCACCATTCAAGAAAGCATTTTTGATGTCCAATTGGTGAAGTTCCTAGTTAAGATTTGCTGCCAATGAAAGAAGGATCCTGATAGAGTTCATCTTGGCCACTGGAGCAAAAGTCTCTGCATAGTCCACTCCATATACTTGTGTAAAGCCTCTTGCCACCAGTCTAGCCTTGTACCTTTCAACAGTTCCATCAGCCTTGTGTTTCACTGTGAACACCCACTTCCCACTGGTTCCTTCCCTTTAGGAAGGTCCACCAACTCCCAAGTGCCATTTTTGTGTAATGCATCAATTTCTTCCTGCATTGCATTTGTCCATTCAGGTTTAGATAAAGCTTCTGCCACATTCTTAGGAATGGGGACACTGTCCACAAAAGAGAGAAATGCACAGAATGAAGGTGAAACATGATCATAGGACACAAAATTAGAGATAGGATGATTAGTGGTACAAGATCTAACACCCTTTCTCTTAGCAATAGGAATATCAAGATCATTGATGACAGGTGAATCAACATTTAGAGGAACAGGCATATCAATAGGAGCAAGTGTACCTGGCTGATGAGACAGATCTGCCTCTGGTGAATCCGATGATGTTGGTTGCATAGTATCAGGATTTGCATATAAGTCAGTCAGGATTTGGTCGGAAAAGCTGCTGTCAGCCTGTAGATGGAAGCGAGAAATCCCAGGAGAAGGAGGCCACCATAAAAGTGCCAAAGGGTCGGAGATCTCTAGAACGATGGTTCTTGGAGAGGAGGGTGTTTGCTGAAGTACAACAGTAGATGTGGAAGAAGAGAAGAGAAGAGAAGAGAAGAGAAGAGAAGAGAAGAGAAGAGAAGAGAAGTTTGAGAATGGGCGGCAATTCAATCTTAGCCGGCCCTAGAAGCTATTCTATATATTTACAATAAGAAGTTACAGAAATAGACTAGAATGCCTCTGATTAGTGATGGGACACCTAGACATAATGTAGTAAAATAAAACAGGTTTAGGCTCAATAACTAAAGGCCCATAACAGACTAAAGAACTTAAACATAAAAGATAAATTAAGCCCACCAACAATTAACCACTCAAACCAACACTCCCCCTCAAGCTAAAGCATGGATGTCAGTCATGTTTAGCTTGCCAAGTAAGCCTAGGAACTTTATTGAAGATAGTCCTTTTGTCAAAACATCAGCAACCTGCATCTCAGAGGGAGTATAAGGAATGCAAAGTTCACCCGAGACAATTCTCTCTCTTACAAAGTGTCAATCATTCTCAATATGCTTAGTCCTATCATGTTGTACTAGGTTATTTGCAATGTTGATGGCAGCCTTGTTGTCACAATACAGCTTCAGAGGACCATCAACCTTCACCCCAAGCTCACCAAGGAGAGCCCTAAGCCACAACAGTTCTGCAACACCATGTGCCATAGGCCGATATTCAGCTTTTGCACTAGATCTTGCAACCACATTTTGCTTTTTACTTCACCAAGTAACCAAATTACCTCCAACAAATGTACAATATCCAGAAGTAGACTTCCTATCTCCAACTGATCCAACCCAATCTGCATTAGTAAACGCCTCAATTTCAATTTTAATGTACTTTTTGAACAAAATTCCTTTTCCCAGACATGTTTTTAAATACCTGAGAATCCTTTCCATTACTTTCATATGAGGAATCTTTGGAGAGTGCATGAATTGGATGACAACATGTACTGCATAAGCTATATCAGGTCGAATAAGAGATAGATATATTAATTTTCCCACCAACTTTTGGTATCTTTCTTTATCAGGGTATTCCTCTCCAACCGATTCCAAGAGTGGTCTACTCCCCGTCATACCTGCCTCCTCTAGAAGATCAAGGAATACTTCCTTTGACATATATAAATGCCCTCTTGTGACCTTACAACTTCAATTCCAAGGAAGTATCTCAGATGGCCTAAAACTTTGATCTCAAATTCAGATGCCAATAACTCCTTCAATCTTTTTATCTCTTCCGGATCATCTCCTGTAATCACCATATCATCCACATAGACTATAAGTGTTGTAAGCCTGCTGTCCTGTTTCCTTATGAACAAGGCATGGTCTGCACCACTCTGAGTGTATCCCACTTTCTTAATGGTCCAATAGAGCCTTTCAAATCAAGCTCAAGGGGATTGCTTAAGTCCATATAATGCTTTCCTTAGCCTACATACCTTCCTATCAAAATCATAACCAGGTGGAGGATTCATGAATACCTCCTCATGTAGATCACCATTTAGGAAAGCGTTCTTCACGTCCAACTGATGTAGCTTCCATGAGAAATTTGCAGTTAATGACAGTAGAACCCGGATTTTGTTAAGCTTTGCAACTGGAGCACAAGTCTCCTTGTAATCAATCCCTTCCTTTTGAGTAAACCCGTTCGCCACTAGCCTGGCCTTATATCTTTCAATGGACCTGCCTTCCTTATGCTTCACAGTGAACACCCACTTACATCTCACAGTGCTCTTTCCTTCTGGTAGATCCACTAATTCCCAAGTCCTGGCCTTCATTAAGGCTTTCATTTCTTCATTCATAGCCTCTCTCGGTCTTGGGCCAGACACTGCCTTTGAGTACCTAGCAGGGACATGAACAGAAGAAAGATAAAAAACAAAGGAATAATTACGAGGAGACAAACATGAATAAGAAACGTATTCAACAATGGGGTGTCGGGTAGTACAAGAACGGGTAGGCTTACGAAGAGCAATGGGAAGATCCAAACAAAAGTATGAGTGATAGGATTGCTTGGAACCATTGAGACAGATTGGTCCGAGTTCGATTGGTTGTTGCCATAAGTTGGAGGATCTTTTTTTCTTTTTTCTGTGGGGAATTCTCATATCTTTTTGCTGCCTATTAGTGTTATCAGTCACATCCTCAACATCCGGAGCAATAACGGGTTTAGTGGGAATCCCACTGGATTCACCTGGGCAGCTAAAACTGGGAGGATCAGGAGGAGAAGATGGAAGACCCGAGGCTGAAAGAGGCACAAAGAAGGAGGGAGAAGAAGAATCCTCTCCCATCCTACTAGTCTCCCCTTGAAGAGGATTCCTGGAGGACTGAAAATAGGATTGAGACTTAAAAAACACCACATTCCCACTTGCTGTTTGACTCTTTTGAGGCTTCTTGTCTTTCCTTAATGCAGCTGGTTTCAGGTGAGGATAAAGAATCCAACAAGTCTCTTTCAAATGTCTGTCACCTCCGCAATGAGAGCAATTGAGATGTCTCTTGTTTGAATGCTTGCCCCCTTTCCTTCTAACCTCTTTCTTTCCCTACAAGATAGTAAATATGATGTAAATCTGGAATTTCATCCCTTCTCAAGATTTGGGATCTTATTCTCTCATACATCGGGTCTAGGCCACACAATAACTTAAAAGCTCTGCCTTCTTCAATTTGTTTATCATGCCTCTCCTTATCTCTTGTATTTTCCCAATCAAGTACAAGGTGGTGGTCAAGTTCTTCCCATAGTCCTTCTAAAGTTGCAAAGTAAGTTGCAATAGACATATCCCCTTGTCTCAATGCAACAATATCTTGGGTAAGGCTATTAAATTCTTGCATTGTTCTTCCGCTGTCCATAGGTTTTATACACCTTCTCTCAAGTCTTAGAGGCAATAGGGAAGTGTTGAACAGTCCTAGCCACTCTTGGAGTCATTGAGGCAAGCTGCCAGGGCATAACAGTAGCGTTTTCCTTACGCCAGATTGAGTAATCAGCATCATCCTCTTTAGGTTCCTTCTTCTGTCCATCTAAATAACCCATAAGGTACCGGGAAGTAATGAAAAGCTTGGCTGAAACAGACCATTCTCTGAAGTTGTATTCATCTAACAACACACCGGTGATCTGCACACTATACATATTTGGGTTTTCCAGGTTTGAAGACCTCCCACCAGTCCTATTGTCCTTAGAAGTCACTTCTCCTGATATTGAAGACATATTTTTCCTCTTACAGTAACCACAACTGTAATCTCAACAAGAGGAACAAGATTTCAGACTTACCGGAGCTGTTACTAAGCTGAAAATACCCTCTGTAACTGGACTGATGCACTCTCTGTAACCAGTTCCGGGCTGAGAGTAGTTCCAAAGGTCAAAAAACACCGCTTCTGGAAGTCGAATGTGGGCTGTGACCACCCCCTGCGAACTGTTCAATCTCCCAGACAACTAGGACTGTCCACTCAGTCCTTCTACCTAGATCTGTTCTACACAGATCTCTCTAGTAGCCGATTGGCTACTAACTGCTGCAGAACCACTAGTAGGGCATAAACTTCTGGGAAAAGCTCCTCTTGGGCCCTACAGCCAAGAGAAATCCTAGACACAGACCTTTTTGTTGTCAACGATCTGTCCTAGGGCTTCTTCACAGTAGCAGAGATAAGAGAAAAGAAAAAAAGAACAGAGAAGAGGGAAAGAAGAAAGAAACTTTCTGCAATCAGTCAGGCTGAATGGAGAGCTCTGATACCATGTTTGCTGAAGTACAGCAGTAGAAGAGGAAGAAGAAGAGAAGAGAAGAGAAGAGAAGAAGAGAAGAGAAGAGAAGAAGTTTGAGAATGGGCGGCAATTCAATCTTGGCTGGCCCTAGAAGCTATTATATATATTTATAATAAGAAGCTACAGAATTAGACTAGAATGCCCTTGATTAGTGATGGGACACCTAGACATAATGAAGTAAAATAAAACAGGTTTAGGCCCAATAGCTAAAGGCAGATAACAGACTAAAGAACTTAAACATAAAAGATAAACTAAGCCCACCAACACTTAACCACTCGAACCAACAGAGGGAAAGAACTTCGTTTCTAAAGATAGCAGGAGGAGCTGTTCTGTTAGCCCCTGTCTCCTCAAGGGATGTTGGTCAGGGTGCCTCCAGCTAGGGTCGCCAGAGGGGGAGAAGATGATGGGGAAGACAAGAAATTATAGCCGTCCGATCATTTTGCCTTTGGATGACCAAGATTTGAGAGGAGGAACAAAGCCCGAGGTGGCAACTCTCGTGGTAGACAAACAGGTTGAAAAAGGGGACTCTAGGGCGGAGCTAGGAGTAATTACTCACTTGCCTATGGGGCTCGGAAACGGTTGTTCATATCCATTTTCAAGCGTTGATAGTTAAACCAATATCTCTTCTTCTTCTTCATGGGTGACGTCAAAACTTTTGGGGTTGGGAATGTTTTTGGGGGTTTCTATGGAGGGAATGGAGGCGGAAACAATAAAATACCTTGAAGGAGTGGAGCAACGAATTTTAATGGAAAGAGGAAAATTAGCAGCCAGAAGGGGGGGGGCTTCTTCAAAAAACAATAGGGAGTTGATGGGGTTGATGTGGGGTTTAAGTGACAAGGCAGGTAGTAGTGAAGGAGTGTCAAGGGGCCAGAAATAATAGGCTGGTGAAGAAGTGTGTTTAGGATTAAAAATATATAATATATATGATGAAAAAAAAACATATATAAGGCTTGAGGGGCCAGATTTGACACCTGGCCCACTTCACATAAATTTAATTTTTAAGTTATTGGTTATGGGGGGAGTTGAGCAACCACCCCACGTATGAAGAGTGGGGAGGTTGTCCTAACTTCCCTACCCATAACCATGGTTCAAAGTATCGATACGCCCCTATGTATCAGCAGGGGCGTATCGGTACAAAAAAACAACCGCTTAATGTTTTTGTTTTTGTTTTTTTTTTCAAAACTTGATTTTTGGAATTTTTTTTGTCTTTTTTATTAAAATTAATGGGGGTCCCGAAACACCTGTAAATAGGTGTATCAAGACCAAAAGATACAATATGATACGCCCGATACGGGGTGTATCGTATCTATACTTTGAACCTTGCCCATAACTGCCTCCTCTATATAAGGGAGAGAGGAGAGGAAAAATGAGCGGCAGATAGAGAAAAGAGAGAAAAGAAGGAGAATAGAAAAAATAGAGGAGGGAATTTGTTGATTGAAGAGGATAAATATACACAGGTACATATTTTATTTATTTATTTTTATTTTATCTCTTATCTTCTATCCCTAAACTTTATCTACTCTCAATCCTTATCTCTCTCTCTCTCTCTAGAGTTCTGTTGAACTCCAACTCTTATCTCTCTTATCTCAATTGTTTTCTTATATATCCGGTGGATTCTATTCACCACGAAAAAGGCTGTATAAAATAAAAAAAGGGATTAGTACTGGGGAGCCTTTGTTATGATCGGTGGATTCTATCTACCCCAAAGAACTTTCAGTAAGCCAACCCAGTGTGCTGGTTTATCACCTATAACAACACATTTGCCACCTGTTACAGCATTGTTACCCACCTGAGAAGGGGGATACTGGTTTGCCACATGTGACAATACTCATTATCACCTGTTATTGACAAACTCCTGGGACCCATTGTTTCAGTTTGCTGCCAAGTGTTACAGAGGGACCCACTATCATATGATGTGGATCTTATCCACCTTGAAAGGATAAAATTATACCACCACCTATAAACAAACTAAAATATATAAGTTAAGATTCACTCCTCAGTCATAAAAAGATATATAAAATATAATTTGACCCCACCATTGACAACTGGAACTGTCATGAATTGGTGGGTTCCTATCAAATTACCTTGCAATAGTAGATCAGTGTTGCAATCGGTGGATCCTGTTCACCACATTCAAAGCTAAATATAAATTGATTGGGGGGTTGTCACCCATTGTTGAAATCAACATAGTGGACCCATTGTTATAATTGCTGGTTTGGTGGGTCCCACCCACTATAAACCCAAATAAGATTTAATAATAGATTGTAATATTTGGTAGATTTTATCCATTTCAAAGGAAAATTAGCAGTGAATAATCCACTGTTACAAAATTCTGAATTGTTTTTGGCTTGGTGGGTCCCACTCACCATATATAAAAGTAAAGTTTAATAATGAGTTAATGCTGTAGTAGGCCATACCTATAACAGGTTTTAAGTAACTTGACTTGGTGGGACCCATGCAACATAGTGAGTCCTACTATCAAATCAGTATAGTGGGTCCCACTGTTAGAACATTTAAGCTTAAAATATTAAAGTGGGCCATGACCACTATTTAATCAACATAGTGGGTCCCACTTATCAATGGGGCCCATTGTTAAAATATTCAAGTTTAAAATGTCAAAGTGGGCTATGCCCACTATCAAATCAACATAGTGGGTTCCACTTATCAGCAGGGCTCACTATTAAAATATTCAAGTTTAAAATGTCAAAGTGGGCCATGCCCACTATCAAATCAACATAACGAGTCCCATTGGTTAACATGGCCCATTCTTAAAATATTCAAATGGAAAACACCAAAGTGGGTCATGCGCACTATCAAATCAACATAATGGGTCCTGTTTGTTAGCAGGGCCTACTGTTACAATATTCAAGTTTAAAACTATCAAGTCATCATAATGGGCCCCACCCATCAGCGGGGCTCACTGTTAAAATAATTGTTTAAAATATCAAAGTGGGCCATATCCACTGTCAGATTAGCATAATGGGTCCCATTTATTAGCAGGCCCACTGTTAAAATATTAAAATGGGCCATGCCCACTATTAAATCAGTATAATGGGTTCCACTTTTTAGTGGACCCTACTATTAAAATATTTAAATTTAAAATATCAAAGTTGGTCATGCCCACTATTAAATCAGTATAGTAGGTGCCACTTGTCAATATGACCCATTGTGAAATACTTAAATGGGCCATGCCCACCATTAAATCAGCATAATGGATAAGTACCCAATAGTGGGTGGGTCCCATGACGTTCCACCAATTGTGGGGCCCACTAATGGGTATAACCCATTAAGAGTCCAAGCTGATGGACCTGCTTATACCTGTTATTGGGTTTAACCCTTACAAAGTAACTCTTTCACATAAAATCAAAATCAAAGGGTATTTCCTCTAAGGAATATAGTTAAGGGGTTTTTGCAGACATAGTGCATACTTATATACCCTGAATAGGGAAACCCTAATTCTACTCAAGTTATTTTTATTTTTATTTTTATTTTTTTTGTGAATTATGAGCAAAACAAAGTGTTTACCCTTTCTTTTCTTTAGTCTTAGTGGATCTAAAAATTTTATCTTGGAATGTTAGGGGTTTAGGGTCGGGAAGAAGAAGGCTGGTGGTGTGTGATGCTTTTAAAAGATCAAACTCTCAAATCGTTTTGTTGCAAGAAACTAAGCTGGAAAAAATGGATGCGGGTGTTGTTCAGGGTATTTGGGGGGAAGGTCAAGTTAAGTGGAGGGCTAAGCACGCTGCAGGCAGTGCTGGGGGTCTGTTAACTCTTTGGAATCCTGTGGGTTGTAAAATCCTCTCCCACAGAATTGGGCAGTTCTCAGTCTCAGTGATTTTGGAACTTTTGGATGGGAAGCGGTGTAAAATAATGAATGTGTATGGTCCAATAATTGCTAGCTTGCAGAATTCCTTTTGGGAGGAATTGGCTGATAAGAGAGTTACCTTCACTTACCTGTGGGTTATTGGGGGTGACTTCAATGCTATTTTATCCACTAAGGGAAAAAAACTCAAGAGGTAGAAGAACATGGGTGATGAACCTGTTTGCTGAATTCATAAATAATTTCCTCTTGTAGGAGCTCAATACACATGGACAAACAACCCGGAGTCCCCTAAGGTCGAATCGATTCCTAGTTTCTTCAAACTGGGATGAATCGTTTTGGGAGAAAACCAAGACTCCCTTCAAATTTGAGAATGCTTGGTTTGAAGAAGAAAATTTTATTTCTTTGCTGAATTCAGTTTGGAGTGGGATGCAGGTAGAGGGTACTAGTTCTTACATCCTTGCAAAGAAAATGGGGGAAATTAAAGAAAAGGTCAAATTCTGGAAGCTTGAAAATAGTCTTGGGGTCGAAACTGAGAAAAAAGATTGTCTGAATGTTATTGAAGAAATAGATAGGGCTGAAGAGGTAAGTCCAATCTAGGCAGATTTGAGACAAAAAAGAATCCAGGCAAAGGCTAATTATGATAAGTTGGCAGAAAAGGAAGAAATCAAATGGAGACAGAGAAAAAGTGGCTTGGTTGAGGTTGGGTGATAAAAACACATGCTTCTTTCACAAAATGGCTAATGCAAGGATAATGGCTTCCTCAATTAGCAAGTTGGAATGGGATGGAAGGGTGGGGGAGTCAATGACTGAAATAAAAGTGCTAGCTACTTCTTTCTATAAAAACCTTTGTAAAGGAAAATGGGTCAGAAGACCTTTCCCTTTGGACCTTCCTTTCAAGCAGCTAAGTCGTGAAAAATCTCTGTTTCTTGAGAGACCTTTTACCGAAGAGGAAATCAAGGCAGCAATCCTTAAGATGGATGGAGAGAAATCCCTGGACCGGATGGTCTATCTAATCTCTTCTACATCAAATGCTTGGGTGTTATTAAACGAGATCTTCTGAAGATCTTTCAGGATTTTCTCAGTAATGCTTCCTTGCAAAGAAGCCTTAATGCCACTTTTGTGACACTGATTCTGAAGATTGAGGGGGCCACAAACCTTAGGGACTTCAGACCTATTAATCTCCTGAACAATTTCTACACAATTCTGGTAAGTGTTGGCTGAAAGAATGAAAGTGGTGCCGAGTAGTGTGATCTCAAGCAATCAGTGTGCTTTTGTCCTGGGGAGACAAATGCTTGATTCAGTTCCTGTGGCAAATGAGCTCATTGACTCGAGACAAAGGGAGGGGACACCTGGACTGGTGTGTAAACTAGACATTGAAAAAGCCTATGATCACATAAATTAGAGATGTTTGGATTTGGTGCTGGAGAAAATGAAGTTTGGTCAGAAATGAAGAAATTGGATCGAAGTGTGTGCTTCCTCCCCTAAGTTCTCAGTGCTAATAAATGGTCAATCTACGGGGTTCTTTGAAAGCTCTAGAGGCCTGAGACAGGGAGATCCCCTCTCCCCCCTTCTCTTTATTTGCCTAATGGAGATTCTTTCTCAGTTCTCCCTAAAGGCTGCAGAGAATGGGCTTTGGGAAGGCTTTGCAATTGCTCCTCAAGAAAAAAAGTTAACATCCTGCAGTTTGCTGATGACACACTCTGTTTCCTAGATGCCTTAACAGATCAGTTGGAAATCTTATTAGGGATCCTTTATTGGTTTGAGGTGGTGTCAAGCCTTAAAGTTAATCTGCATTAAAGTAAAATCATTCCGGTAGGGCATGTCTCAAATTTGGAGGAGTGTGCAAGGGTTTTGGATTGCCAGGTGGATTTCTTCCCTGCGAAGTACTTGGGGCTTCCTCTTGAGGCAAAGTGCTCCTCTTCTGCTATATGGGATCCAGTCATTGAGAAATTAGAGACAAAGTTATCTTCTTGGAAGGCTAAATACCTTTCAGCTGGGGGTAGAGTGGCCCTCATCAAGAGCACTCTGTCCAACCTCCCCACCTATTTCCTGTCCCTCTTTCCTATCCCAGCCAAAGTTGCCAAAAAAATTGAAAGGCTGCAGAGGAACTTTCTTTGGAGGGATTGGGAAGAAGAGAAGAAAATTTATCTTGTCAACTGGGATAAAGTATGCTTACCTAGAGAGGAAGGGGGTCTAGGTATTAGGAAGCTGAAGGTGATAAATTCTGCTTTGCTCAGTAAGTGGTGCTGGAGATTTGCTGCTGAAAGAAACTCCTGGTGGTGAAACTTAATTGCCTCCAAGTATGGGGTGGACTGGGGTAATTGGAAACCTCAAGACCCTCTCTCAAGTTGGGACTGTTGAGTTTGGAAAGACATAAAAAGCCAACCTGTTTTCTTGGAAGGTGTGAGGTTCAAGGTGGGCAGAGGTGTCAGAGTAAAATTTTGGAGGGATCCCTGGTGTTTATGTTTCAGTGGCTGAGTCCTATGTCTTCTCCAACAGCACAGTGACTTGGAATCCCCAGTTTAGAAGAGCCCTGTCTGATTGGGAGGTAAATGGGGTGTTGGATCTGCTGGAACTATTACAGGGTCAGAGTATTGATGTAATTAGTGAAGACAAGTGGATCTGGAAATGGAGTAGGGATGACTACTTCTCAGTCAAGTCCTTGACCTCTAAGCTTGGCAGCACAGGGCTTGTTAATTTTCCCTGTAAACAAATCAGGAATGCAGTTTCTCCTTCCAAATCCAATTTCCTGGTGTGGACTATGGTGCTTAACAAATAGCTTTCTAAAGTCAGCTTGGAGAGGAGTCTGCAGCTCTCAAACCTCTCTTGTGGGCTATGTGGACTGTTGCCTGAATCTACAGATCACCTAAGCATCCATTGCTTGGTCTCTTCAAGAGTGTGGGAGCATTTTCTTAAATCTGCTGGAGTTTGCTGGGTCATGTCGAGATCAGTCAAAAACCTCCTGTTTAGCTGGAAACTTTCATGCTTGAAGAAAAAAGGAAAATTAGTCGGGAAAACAATTCCTGCAGCTATTCTTTGGTCCCTGTGGTCAGAAAGAAACAATTGTCTTTTGTAACAAGCCAAAGAGCTCTGATGAGGTAGTGCAGCAGGCGGTCAGCAATCTGATCTCCTGGGTGTCTATAACTTATGAATTTAAGCACATGAATGTGCCTGAGTTGTTCAGATCTCAGTCCATTTGGAGTCTGTAATCTATCTTTGATTCTGGACTAGTCTTTCTATTGTCTTGGAATCTGTTGTACCTTGTGTTTTTTCTATGAAATAAAATTTTACCTTACCTTTCAAAAAAAAAAAAAACAAAGAAATAACAGAATTTTCTCAGGAAAGGAGAGATGCATAGAAGTGGCAAGTGACTGTATTTTGGTAAGGGTGATAGTCGTGATACCTTGGCCGCGGACCCTGGATTCTTTTTTCTCTTGGTCCTTTGATGACATTTGGAGAAATTGGGCTGTAGTGTCCAGAAGTTCTTCCAGAAAAGAAAAGGAAAAGATGTTATGGAAATCCCCAGTTGCAGACTTTGTGAAACTAAATTTTGATGGGAGTAGTCAAGGCAATCTTGACTGCTTGCGTTGGGGATTCCATCAGGGTGGAGCTGCTTGTGTCTATGAGAGGGCTTTGGATTGCAAATGAGATGGGCGTAACAAATGTGGAGATTGAAGGAAACTCAGAACTGGTGATAGGGTGGCTCAAGGATCTGGGGTCTATAATATGGTGTTTTAGGGATGTAATGAAAAAGTTTGAATGGATAACCAGAAACATGAACCTGAAAATCTCTTGGATTAGGAGAACAGCTAATGCTATGGCAGATGGATTAGCTAAAAAAGGGGTTAATAGGGACAGTTTGTATTGGGCACAGTTGTAATTGTTTTGATTCTATCTTCTATAAAGTTTAAGTGAGAGGTAACACTTCTTGCCTCCCTGTGGGATGCTTGTAATGCCTATTCTCTTTGCTTTTTAATAAATTCTTTGTTTACTTATAAAAAAAATGCACTTGGTGTGTACAATATTTCAATTGATAAAACCTAAGACTTTTGCATACGATGTTGGATAGTACAATTTGGTTGGTGGTGTTATATTGAGAGTCCATAACTGTCAACATTTATTTTAAACTAGTGCTAATGCAATTCTTGCAAAATATTTTTTCAGGACAGTCTCTTTCCTCAAATATTGGACAATGGGGGTCTCCACTTTGCCACTTTGTATTAAAGGTGATGCATTGGTTATTTGTTATATACATAGATACTTGTTTTTTAATCATTATATATAGATGCTTGTTACTAGAGGAACTTAAAAATTGAAATATAAAGTACTCTTGTTGAACAATTCAAAAACAAAAATTAAAGAAATAAATAAATTCTGGTGTTAAAACAAGAAGAGAGCAGAAAAGAGAGAATAATGAGAGGAAGATAAGAGGAGTGGAAAGAAAATCATATCGTGGGGAAAATGGAATCTCTAAATATAGGTGCGAAATGGAGTACTGCATCCAAGAAATAAACTGAACCTCAAATCAGCCTTGAACCACAGAACCAGGCCAAGGGGTATTGGAGCAAACCAAAGTTTTCAGGTATCAAGCTGAATAACTCCTCTATGAGAAAGATCAATGGTCTGAAGTTGAACCTGAAGTATAATTTCTGAAATACAAGAACCAAAGTTTTCTCATTGTTAATCAAGGGAACATCTGTAATTTTGCAATTTAATATAATATTAATAAAAGAGGGTGGCAGTTAGAGGTTGACAGTTGAGTTTGATTTCCTCTGTTTTCAGCCTTAGTTCTTTCTTTCTTCTTCTCATATCGCTTCTCTTTCATAATCAAGGGCACATCTGTTGTTTACTTTTTTATGTCCGATCACACACACATACAACTTTTATATCATTGTTGCACATATTTCGTGTCCAAAAAACATAACCAATTATTGATAAAAAAACTGAATATTTGACCTTATCAATTTTAGTCATTGCAAATATATTGCTTCTAAGAGTTTTAGTCTCTGCAGGAAGAATTGGGTCTCGCTGGTGCGCGGATTTTTGATATTGATACTTCTAGCCAAATTTTGATTCTTGCACGGAGGCTTTCTGGAATGGGTGGAGCACATGTGCTCACAAAAGTACTGTTTTTTAATGGCAACCTAATATATTGATTTAACAACAATGTAATCTCTTTGATTGTTTTTTGAACTTCGCTATGATACTTCTAGAATGACTGGGTTGAAAATCTCAATTTTTATAGATTAGTCTGATGTATCCACATGAAAATGAAGATATACAGCTTCCTCCCAGCACCAGAGCTGTGAAAGATTTGCATTTGTCCCCTTCTTCTGGTAGATTATCACTTCTAGCTTTCCTGGGGAAGAAATTATCAGTTCTCAGGTACACTTTTCATTAAACAGATGATGCTTTCTGTTATTGCAGTGCTACTAATGTCTGTTTTGGAAGTACTTGACTTGGTTTGTTCCATTTGTTTCAGCATGGAAAGCAACAATATTGTCCTCTCATATGATTTACCGGTAAGGCTTTAATCTCTGTTGTGTGATACTCATTTCCCTAATTAAAAGAACTTCTACATTAAGAATTGCATGCTCTAAACCATCTTTTTAGAATATTCCATTTATTATATTTTTATGTATCTCGAGGAAAATGACGAGCAACGTAGAGTTTTATCTTGTATGCCAACATTTGTATCTCTGTCATGGTTTTTTGATAATCTATGCTTTATATGAATGAAATGTTTACATTGCATACCAATCCGGGACAAGTTGGAGCTGTTTGATATAATGAACTTTTGGCTATCCCTACAGTTTAAGTTTTAAGCAGTGTTTTCAACCTGTACCTGGGCGTTCAGACCTGTGACCAGTTACAATACTGGTTCTTTTTTATTTTTTTTTGGTAGTGTTGAAGTTTGACCTGCCCTAGAATTCTGTCTTGTTCGTTGACTGTAAAGTAAAGTGAACAGCAAGAAGTAGAAGTAAGAGAGGAAAGAAGAAGAGAGAAAAGAGAGAAGGTCTGGTTCGAATTGGAGAAAAAGTTATCCCTAGATTCGGCCAGACCTGTTATTATATTATTAACTT
>NW_010729250.1:1065059-1078169 GCF_000365185.1 Nelumbo nucifera
ACTCTATTTTGATTGGACCCCAAACATCTGAATGAACCAAAGAAAAATGACTCAACATACGACTCTCAACTCTTGGACTGAAGGACACACGACGATGTTTACCAAATTGACATGACTCACATTGCAAAACTGACAAATGACTCAATGACGGAACCAACATCTTGAGAGCCTTGAGAGATGGATGTCCCAATCGGCGATGCCATTGTAGAGGAGTAAGTGAAGTCTGAAGAGCAATTGAAGATCCACCACCGTCAAGGTAATACAATCCACCAGCTTCATGCCCCCCACCAATCTTCTTCCCCGTCTTGAGATCTTGGAAAACACAAGTGGAAGGAAAGACGGTAACAAAACAGTTAAGAGCTTTGGTTATTGTACTAACAGACATAAGGTTGAATGGGAACTTAGGTACATATAAAACAGATGATAAGGGCACAATAGCCATGTCAACATTACCAACACCATAGATGGGAGATGAGGACCCATTGGCAAGTGTAACAGTTTGTGATGTGGAGGTTTCAGAAAGAGAAGAGAACACACATGGAGTCCCGGTCATATGATCTGAGGCTCCAGAGTCAATAATCCAGGGAGAGGTTTTGGATGACATGCAAGCAATACCTGAATGGGCAAGTGTGGCAGTGGTATGCTGTGAAGTAGTTTGAAGGAACCGTTCATACTCATCACGCGGTACACTCACCATCTCCCTCCCAGAAGTAGATGTAGATGGGAGAGGAGTACGGTCTGCCTGTTTACTGTCATTGTTTTCCACCTCACCTGCTACAACATGATTAGCCCATTTGGAGGGAGGGCCATGTAGGTCATAACAGAAATTCACTGTGTGCCCTTCCCTACCACAATGAGTACACTTCCTTGCAGAGTTATTCTTTTCTCTGCCACGGCCTCCCCCTGAGTCACGACCACCCCGACCAATCATGAAACTGCCACGGCCACTTTGGGAGGCATGTCCTCCTCCTCTTGTACCGTGTTCACCTCCTCCAGCTGTCACAAGTGCTGATCTATCAGACTGTGTGGGATTCTCTGTCTGTCCCAAAGAAATTCTGCGAAGTCGTGAGAATACTTCCTCAAGTTTAGGAAGGGTGGAGCTCCTTAATATTTGGGCTCTAATTGGTTCATACTCTGATTTCAGCCCCACCAAGAATGTTGTAACATCTAGTTGTTCCCTTTGCTGTTGCTGAACTTTAATATCTGGAGTGAGGGGATGATAGACATTGAGTTCATTCCTTATATTCTTCATGCAGGCATAGTACTCTTCTAGTGTTTTGTTTCTTTGTTGCAAATCAAAGTACTCCTGATAAAGTTGATATACCCTTGTTGTATTATATTGTCCAGAATACAACTTCTTAGCATGCTCCCATATATCCTTAGCTGTTTCAAGGAACATGAAGTTGGCACTGATTTTGGGTTTCATACTGTTCCCTAGCCAAGTCATGATTTAAGCATCTTCTTGTTCCCAATCATCAAACCCTGGGGAGTCAGCCGATGGTTTCTCATCTTTTATGTGCTTCACTTTCCTCTTTGCCTTGAGGAAAACTTCCATAGATTTAGCCCATGGAACATAGTTCTCCCCATTCAGTTTAATTGAGGTCATCTGTACACCTAGGTAGTCAGAGGAAACCACCACGCTAGGTTTCTGATCATTATACCCATCTCCTATTGCTGCCATTGAACTCTTTCATAGTTGCTTCTAACCTGAATTCTCAGCAACAAGCTGACTGCTGTTATTCAAAAAATTGATATTCCAGCACCTATAGCAACTCCTAAACACAACAGTGGGTACACACGCCTTGTTCTTATTCACACTACTACTGATTTCACAACACCACTGACCACATAGGCATCAATTTAACACTCACTAATCACATGTAAGCCCTCTTACATCCACTCAATAGGGATTGTGCAACATAAGCACCACAACATAGTTAAACCTGTTACACCCATTTCAGACTAGTTTAACAGTTCTAAGAGGGCACTACACACCCACAAAAAAACTCAGTTAGGTGACACCATTACACCTTACACCACTGGCCACTCACAGCAGCCCTAACACCACTCAACAACTCACAGCAGCCCCTACACAATTTGGCTACTGCACACACAACCCTTTCTAGGGCAACAATGAACCTAGTTCTCTAGTTCTGATCGATACTAGTAGCTTCTTGTAGGGTTTCTACCCAGAAATATCAGTAACACTAGAAGAAGAGATAACCGACCTTCCTTTGAGAATATCAACCAACCATTCACTGTTGAAGTCCCTTTTCTTGATGAAGAAGGTTATGCGCAGCAGAGAGAGACGGCCTGTGATGTTTTAGACCTAGGGCGAACCAGTTCTCTCCATAGACTTACTAGAAACGAAGGAGGAGAGGCACGAACACTGCTGAGGTGCTTTACCAACTGAAGTATGTCAGGAGCATGGCTTTGATACCATGTTTCGAATGCTGCTAAAGTAGTCCGAACCAGGAAGAGAAGGAAGGAGAAGAGGAAGAAGAAGAAAGAAAATAAGGGTCTGTCGAAATCTGTTGGATTACCCCTACAGTCGACCCCCTTAATCTTCATTAGATTCTAATGATCTTTACAAAGACAAAAATGCCCTTACTTAAGTGTGGGGCGGAGTGACTCTAATAACACTGCCACATAAGCAAGCTACTTAACCAGCATAAGAAGACTAAACTACCCCTATTCGGCACACTTTAACACCTCCAAAGATGAAAAGGCACCAGTACCCCATCTTCAACAACGTAATCCTTAGAGTTAGAGAGAGGATTCCATATGAAGATTGTAAAAGCTCCTAACTCGTCTGAAAATTAATAGCCGAGAGGTCTACTTTATTCTCTCAAAAGTCCACTAAAAGCTTTGCATTTATCAAATGGGGTTACAATGAACTCATTTTTCAGTCTTAGCTTCAAGGTTAATAGATCTGCAACTTTCCTCCAATCCATAACCCGTATCCCTGTTTGGATTATAAACTTACTTTCCCATTCTTCCTTAATCGGGTAATCCGAAAGTCTACACTGTTTGTTGGCTTTCACTATAACCACAGGCTCCTGTTCCATGTTTCCAGACAAGGTAGCCCCCTGAATTTCCACCTCCTCCCTTACTGGACTCTCCTTCGTAACTGTTCCTCCACGGCATAAAAACTCCTCAAATACCCTGCTAACATCCTTCCATCCTTGTTTCTGTCTTCCTTCCGGGAAGCATACCATCTGTTTCTTTCCTTTGCCAAAGAACTCAATCAAAGTCAGATAACATCCCTTAGTCTTCTTCCTGCTTTTGACCATATAAGTCTTACCTTCCTTTGTTCCAACCTCTTGTTTGTTGCTTTGCTTGCCTTACTACTTCTACCCAGTCACCAGAACCATAGCCCTTCTCCCTTCCCTTATCTTTAAGCTCATCTTACCTTGGACTCCAACTTCCTTGAACCAGAAATTCTTAGCTTCAACCTTCAAATTTCTTCTCCATCGCCCTACCTCCACGGGCCTACGCTCCATCTCTCTTCAGCCGAGTCACCTGGCCTCTTTTATCTGTGATTGCCTACAGAAGATATGTTAGGATTGTTGAATACATGAAGTTACCAAAAAAAAACCCTCTTTTAGTAATTTTAAAGTAGAAGGAAAAATTGCCCTGCTTCCTACTCTAAATTACAAAACAACTTATGCCACCCATTCTAATATGAGTAATATTACTTCTAACACAACAATAAAAAAATGTTATTTTTAACACTTTTTATTGTTGTTGGTCTTATTATTGGTTTTCTTTACTTGGATCTTTCCAACTGTCTTTAAATCTCCAAGGTTTATTTTTAGAGATCATTGTTGGTTGAAGAGGATTAGTTAAATGCAATCTGAAGGGGTGGATTGAATTGTAGAGAGAAATGGAAATTAAATTTTTGTGTACTTGAAACAATGTTATGCCTAAGTATATATAATACAGCATGGCAACAGGAAAGGGAAAATCAAAATACTTTCTGCATAACTCCATCCCCTAGTTCTATTTTGGTTCTTTATTAATTTTTGGTCTCGTTTATGTACCCCAGGAAAACTGGTGTACTTCTTTCTTTATCTTTGTTTTCGTATTTTTTTGGTACCACTTAACTCTGTATAAATATTTTCTGAATAAACATGGTATTTCTAGGTCTCTGCATGGTCATGTTCGTGGGATCTCAATAGTCCACATCATATATACGCTGGATTACAGGTTGGATTTTTGACACTTTTCTCTATTGTCAGGATACTGATTTGTTTGTGTTAGATGTTTGCTTTATAATTTAGATCACAGTTTGTGCATAAATAAAACTTTTATACCCCCCTTGGTCATTGATGTGAAAATAACAAAAAATTAGAAAAGGAAAAAACTTGGAGAGAAAAGAACAATTTTGGGAGAAAGGTTAGCAGCTGATTACCCTTGTAGAGCCATTGTTTATGTAAAAGATGTACAGAGACAATAAATACCTTGATTATGATACACAGCTCCCCATCGAGCTATTCTTACCAAGTAGAAAGTGCAAAAAACTGATCTGATTTAAAAACTGTATAGAAAAGAAAAGAAAAAGATTGTGCAGAGAAGAGAAGATGAGAAACATTGAAGAGAATGGGGAGAAGCCAAAACAGAATTAGGTCTGGCTGCCCCTTTCATTGTCTTATATACTCAAACTAAAAAAGGGATACAATGACAAGTATACCCTTAGTAAGTCGGCCACTATTAAAATATAAGAGCATACTATCAACTAAACATAAACCAATGGGCCTTGGGCCTGATTACTCTAACTAAACATTATAAATAAAACAAAAGATAAACTAATGGGCCTTGGGCCTAATAACTGTAACTAAACATTATAAATAAAAACAAAGGATGTTATCAGCCCAATCTCAACACTCACCATGCTTTGTTTTCTGAGATTTCCAACTTGGTTTTCACATTGCCTTAGTAGGAAAATCTGCCAATTGTTTCCCAATTGTCATGAAAGGAAAACATGCTTCTTGAGAAGTAAATCCCTTGATTACTTCCACCTCGGGTGGAAGCTTTTGCTTGGCTGATGGCTATGGACAATGTGTTGACAGTAGACCATTTGAAGACAAGAGGAATCAAGCATAACAGCATGTTCAGTTTTTCTTGGTGCAAAACTAAACTGGGTTTGCATGCTTCTCTATGAACAATTTTGCATTAACTTTTTTTGCACTGTTACAAGTTATAAAATTCAGCATTTCAGCCTATATGAGAGCGCTAAAAATTCTGGATCTGCAAACATGCAGGTTGTGGGGCATTATGGAGGATGGGAAAGGGGGATGGTTTTTGGAGTTGGCTTGGGAAGTGATTATTTTTTATGGTGCATATCTCTGTTAAGTATTAGTCAAGTGCTTAGAATTGATTGATTCTTGGGGAAAGGGGGGATTGCAGTCCATGTGGTTTGAGTGTTTTATTAGTTTTTTTCTAAACTTTTATTGCATTTGTTGTTAATGTATCCTGTTTTTATTGAATGGTGGATTGTTTCCTTGAGGTAGTCTGTAGGCTATAATTGAGGGGTTTGGTTGATGAGGAGATTTCATTGGATAAAAAAATAAGGCTTTTTGAAGAATCCAGTTGATTACCTGCTAAGAAGTTAGGGTGTAATAGGAGTCATTCCCCCTCAAAGAGAGTCTCACTACATTCGTCTCCCTAGCAGCTGGTGGAGTTAAATTAAACTTTGATGGTTACAGATTGGGCAACCCAAGAGCGTCCGGAATAGGAGGTTCCATTAAAGATCAAAATAGAAGCATCATGGCACAATTTTATGGGCCCATAGAGGTAGGGAACTCAATTGGGGCTTAACTGTTAACATTTCTGCATGGACTAAGAATGACAAGGACTCTAAATTTGAGGAATATTATAGTAGAGGGTGACTCAGAGGTTGTGCTGTAATGGCTGCAAAAAAGCAAAAAAGGCCCATAGCTATATTTGTACCAATTGAAGGAGCTGAGAATCTTGGCTTCTGATGTAAATGCAAGTTTCACTTGGACTTACAGATCATCTTATGGACTAGCTAATGCAATGGATAAACAAGGGGCTGAGGTAACTGTTGTAAGGAATTAACTATAGGGTGAGGAAATGCCTCAATAGAGTGCCTTACACTCACTTCTTTGGGGTGCTTGGAACTCTGTACATATTCATTGTTTTTCATATATTAATAAAGTTCACCTGCCACCAGATCTGAAATTTGTAAGACCCTATCCTATCTTAGATCAGTTAGTCATCTATTCCTCACTCTGGTATTTTTTTAAACCTTTTTAAGGAGAGATAACAGAGTAACTGGCTCCTGGATGAACTATCCCCCAATATGACTTTCCTCCCAACAACATCATTGACAAGGCTATCTATTAAAAAGTTGGCTAATCTTGTGTACATATGAATGAGATATTTACCTTGGAAGCCAAAAGATCTAGCATATCTAATAAGATGTTAAAACAATATAAGTTTCCTTTCATCTCTACTTTCTCTTAGTCATTTAGCCTTTGGACCTGAATAGACTAGTATGGCTTCAGCATCATATCTTCTAAAAGTTCCACAAACTTCTGAGTGCCTGGATTCCCAAGGGAGCACCCATCAACATTGGATTTTTTCTTCTAAGAGAAACAATCTCTGTACTACATTCTATTTATGAATGATGAACTTCACTGCCCCCAATCTTCCAGTTAAACTGTCTGCCAAATACCTTAGAATTTTTTTTTTAGGTTTGGTCTAGTGGGTAAGTTATGTCGATTAAATCAATGGTTTTTCAGTTGGTTACTCGTGAGTAAACATTCCACCATTACTCTCCTCCTAAATGCTCTATAAATTCATGCATGGACTCCACATAAATATTCCTCTTCTGGTGGAAGGGAAGGGTGAAAAGGCTAGGTTTCAACTCTCAAAACAAATTCAGGATGTCCATAGGAGGCTTCCAGTTTGGAACCGAAATGAGATGTGGAGAGGATCCCAGTCCTAGTGGCAAAATTTGAAATAATGAAGATGTGATGGATAATCATAACACTGACCTCAGCATGTATATGAGGTGTTTAACTTCATGGTTTTGTCTCATTGGTTCTCATTTGAATCATCCCCCAGCAAAAAGCTTGGATTTTTTGTGGGGCCAGGCCAAGCCAAGTAGCTTTTATTGGAAAGTCCTGCATTGACAAGAGTATTCAGATCAAGGACCTTTGAGCAATCTGATACAAAGTTGTTAATGCTAAACAATGAAGAACTAGAAAGAGAGTAAATCCCTTTATTATGATATGATGTGCTGTAATCACAATAATAATATGTCACAACTCACAACACTTTACTTATATTTTTTGCAGAATGGCATGCTTTTAGTGTTTGATATGCGCCAAACCTCAAGGCCTATGGAATCTTTAAATGGAATTATCGAAAAACCTGTTCATGCCATTTACTCTCTTGTAAATGACTCTGCTCCTCCTTCCGGTACTAGAACAGTACTAAGCGCATCAGCAGCTGGCCCTTGTGTGTGGAATGTTGGTGATTCTGGAGTAAGGTTAGTTTATATACGTGCGATTTATACATTGATGCTTGTTTTTATTAGTTAACAATCTGCTTTGATTGGCTTCCAGTTCATATTGAGTTCTATTTTTCTTCCTTTTGGATATTTTCTGATGCATTTAAAATTATTCTTTTATTTTTTTTATTTGCTGATTTTATATTTGTGGTTCACAAAGTTAACAAGATGTTGCCTAGGCAGGCGCCTAGTTATCACCTGGGAAACCAAGTAGTATATGGTTAGTGATCTATAGACCCACCATTTTTTCACAAATATTAAGCACCTGCCTTGCCAGTGCTGCTTACGCACCCACCTAGGTGAGGCAATTGGTAAGGCATATGCCTTGTATTACATATTGAGGTTGTGTGTATGCATGTCTTTTTTTTTATGTACATTGAGGTGCATAGAGTCAAATTATATATTGGTCATTGATGATATATCTTTAATTTTTTATTCAAGGTTTCAATGCAAGTTCAATACCTAAAGAATTGATTGATAAATTTCATAGTGTCTTATTAATTGTTTTTTGATATTCCTCTGTAATGTTCATTTTTACTCATTTTCTTAGATTATTGTTGCAGTACTTCTTTTCTTGGATTCAATATGTCGCTTCTTTGCACTCTTTTTCTTGCATTGTATGTGATAAAATGCTCGTCTTCTTGAATTCATTGACTTTTTGTCATGGTGGCAAAGAGGTACAGACACATATATTAAATCTATTATAAAGAGACTTTCACACCTTTGACAATATTGAATTCTTTTGACTGCTACTGGCTCTTGCTGCTCATTGCTTTTGGCCTCTTAGTTAATTGGACATCAAGAATGCATTTCTAAACAAATATTTTCATGAAAAAGTTTACATGCAACTCCTCTTAGGTATCATTGTGCAAGGTCTATAATCTAAAGAAGTAAATGGCCTAAAGCAATCACCTAGGGCCTGGTTTAGATCTTGGGAGTCCGTTCAACAATTCGATTCAATCAATGTCATCCAAAGATGCCACTGTTAATTCCTGTATCCAGTCCTCGCTCTCTGGTTTTAACTGGAACCTAAATTTCAGAAGACCTTTAAGAAACTTAGAGATTGATGAGACAGCAAATCTTTCAAGTTCTCTAAGTGAGGTTTACATTTCCTCAGCAAACCCAGACCAACGCATTTGGACACTTCAACCTGATGGCAAGTGCTCAGTTAAGTCCTTTAGAGCCTTGGTTACAGAATCCCCCTACTCTAATTTCCCCACAAGAGGGTCTGGTGCTCTGACATTCCCCCTAGGGTCTCTTTCTTTGTTTGGGAGGCCTGCCTTCACAAAATCAACACCTATGACTTGGTTCAGAAGAAGAATAAAGGCAGATTGTTTACCTCCCCCCATGCTTTCCCTTAATGTCTGAAAGAAGGTGAATCCACTGATCACCTCTTTCTTCGCTGCCTAGAAACAAGGAACTCTGGTTCTACTTCCTTAATCTTGTAAGGCACAGCTGGGTCTTTCCTAGAAATTTAATCGATTTCATCTGGCAAGGGAGGGGCAATGGTCAGAAGCAGGGGGAAAATTTATTGGTGCACAATTGCCCAAGCAGTATTATGGTGTGTTTGAGAAGAAAGAAACTGTTAGAGTCGGCAGAATAAGGGGCAGTCTGGTCATTTTGTCATATAATTAGAAGTGAGTTGTCTATTTTGTCTGTGTTTAAGTCGTGTCCCATACTTAATTAGGGACATAGTTGTCTTTTGTATTCTAATGCGTAAGTTATAAATACAAGGTGGGTCACCTGAAAGAGAGTGATTCTTCGCACTAGCCAAACCCTTTCTTTCTCTCCTCTCTTCTTTTTCTTCTCTTCTCTCCTTTCTTATTTCTGAACTAAGACTGTACTAGTGTCAATCGATCCACAAACATGGTATCACATCACTGGAAATCAGTTTGCTTCCTTCCTTTCTTTTCTCCTTGGATCGCCATATCAGATTTGAGTTTTGTTTTTTTTTTTTGAAAGTTCTCATCAATCAGTTGGAGGATCGATAAGGGGCCAAAAATGAGTCATCGTTTTTCCTAGGAGGTAACTATGCTTCCAGTCGTTGCGGTGATGTTTGTCTTGGTGGTGTACTAGAAACCCTCTACTCGACAACTTGAAGAGGGCTGGTTCGTGGACAGGTGTGAATAGAAGTCTATGGTCAGCTGATAGCATGGTATTTTCTCTCTATTTTGGATTGGGTTTGAACTATGTGGCAGTGCTGATTGATAGGTATGTGTAGGAACTGTGTTTGTTTCCTATTTATATCTGAATGTGTGTGACAGCAGTAGGGCTTTTAGTGTTGAACCCTATAACAGTGATTTTTTCAGCAACAGTTGCTTAATTGTGGTGTTGTAAACTTGTGTAATGATTTCCTTTGATTATCTAAATGTACAAATGACCTCTATCAAATTAAATGGTGTGTGCCGTGGGCTAAGTCAATGGAAGTGTTTCTGAGAGCCAAGAAAAAGGTGAAACATGTGAAGGAGGAGAAACCCTCGTCTGACTCTCAAGGGTATAGTGAGTGGGAATAGGAGGATGCACAAACTATGACCTAGTTGTGGAATAGCATGGAACTGAAAATTAGTGTGAACTTCATGTTCTTGGATACAACCAAGGAAATATGGGATCATGCTAAGAAACTTTATTCTGGCCAAGATAACACCACTAGAGTATACCAATTGTATCAAGAGTACTTTAGCTTGAAGCAAGGAAATCAGAGCCTAGAGGAGTATTATGCTAGTATAAGAAACCTTCGTAATGAGCTTAATGCGTATGACCCTTTGACTTCTGATGTTAAAATTCAACAACAGCAATGGGAATAACTTAATGTGACAAGATTTTTGGTGGGATTGAAATTTGAATGTGAACTTGTGAGGGTACAAATACTAGGTGGATATGCTCTTCCCTCTCTTGAGGAGGTGTTTGCCCAACTCCGAAGGATTTCTATTGAACCTTCGGAGCATTCCACTCTCTTGGACAAGTCTATTTTTATGGTGGCGAGAGGGGAGGTTGTGGAAATAGAGGTGGTGGAAGTGGACGTGGATTTCCAAGGAGCCAAGGTGGCCCTTTGTTTAATCATACTAGTGGTCGAGGTGGAGGTCATGGTAGAGGGTGGAGTAATGGTCCTTGGAGGTGCACACATTGTGGATTAGGACATACTATTAATTTCTCTTATGACTTACATGGTCCGCCCAGCACTCGGGCCAATCATGTTGTGTGACTAGTGATGGTGGCACAGTTAGTGAAAACCAACAAGTTGATCAAACACCCCCCACATCTACACGTGCTTTTGGGAAGGAAATGGTGAGTGTCTGTGTGATGAATATGAAAAATTTCTTCAGCCATCCTCTCAATAGAATATAGTCACTCTTGCTCATTCAGGGCTTGCTTGGCATCTAAACCTTCACATTGGATTATTGACTCTGGAGCCTCTGATCATATGATTGGGACTCCATGTGTGTTTTCCTCTCTTTTCCCAGTCTTTGACATCTCAAACACTGACACTTGCTAATGATCTACTTCTCCCATTTGTGGTGTTGGTGATGTTGACCTCACATCTTTATCATTATCCTCTGTCTTATGTACCCAAATTTCCTTTTAACCTTATGTCAGTTAGTAGGTTGACTAAATCTCTTAATTGTTCTACAACCTTTTACCCATTTTCTCGTGTGTTTTAGGATCTCAAGACGGGGATGAAGATTGGTGAAGGGCATGAAGTAGGTGGATTGTATTACCTTGATGGTGGTGGCCTATAAGTAGCACTTCAATCTTCTCCTACTCCTCTCCAGTGGCACTACAGACTTGGTCATCTGTCTCTCAAGGCTCTGAAGTTACTTGTTCCATTATCAAGTCATCTTTCTTCTTTGGATTGTGAGTCATGTCATTTTGGAAAACACCATAGAGTCTTTCTCAGTCCTAGGTTTGATAGTTGTGTTTTGGTTCCTTTTTCATTAGTTCATTCAGATGTTTAGGGTCCAAATAAAGTAGTGTTGTACAACGGCTACAAATACTTTATAATTTTTGTTGAGATTATTCAAGGATGACCTCACATCTTTATCTTTATCCTCTATTTTCCAAAAATTTCATACTGAAATTTGTACCCAATTTGGTGTTCATATTAAGATTCTCCATTTGTATAATGCAAAAGAGTACAACTCAACACCATTTTAGCAATACTTAGAACAATACGGTGTGATTAACCAAACTTGTTCTTATACCTCGCAATAGAATGGCATGACTGAACGGAAGAACCGACACTAGAAATTGCTTGGTCCATTTTGCATGATATGAATGGTTCCAAGCATTTTTGGAGTGATGTTGTTCTTACATCATGTTTTCTCATCAATCAAATGCCCATATCTATCCTTGGAAGTTAGTCACCTTTTTTCAGTCTTGTTTCCTACTCTATCTTCATTTCCTTTTCTTCCTAAGGTTTTTGGTTGTGTTTGTTTTGTTCATAATCTAGGGCCTGGACTGGATAAGTTAGACGCACATGCTACAAAATGCATCTTCCTTGGCTATTCCAGAACCCAAAAAGGGTATAAGTGTTACAACCCTAGCTCTTATCATTCTTTTGTGTGTTTGGATGTTACTTTCTTTAAGTCTGTCCCCTTCTTCACTAGTGTTGATTTTCATCATTGGAAGCTGAACTACTGTAGTCAAAGTAGCAGAAAAGAGGAGGAGAAGAAGAGATGCTGGAATGTCGAACTGTACTAGCCAATCGACCATGCTATTATTTATATTTGAATGTAGTACAAGATACAAGAAATTACTGGAATGCCTCTGATTAGTGATGGGACACCCAGTTAACTTAAAACATTAAACAGGCTTAGGCCCATTAACATAGGCCCAATTACAGGATAACTTAAACTTAAGTATGGGCTAATAAGAACTCTTATCAGCCGAACACTCATACAAAGAGACATCATTCTAACATTCTAACACTCCCCCTCAAGCTAAGCATGGATATCAATCATGTTTAGCTTGCCAAGTATGTCCCTGAACTTTGTTGTTGCCAGTCCTCTATTCAATACATCTGCAATTTGCAYCTCTGATGGAGTATAAGGCACACAGAGTTCTCCTGAAACAATTCTCTCTCTGACAAAGTGTCGATCAATTTCAATATGTTTTGTCCTGTCATGCTGCACGGGGTTGTTGGCAATATTGATAGCAGCTTTATTATCACAATACAGCCTGAGAGGACTCTGAGCCTTAATACCAAGCTCATTAAGAAGAGTTCTGAGCCATAAGAGTTCAGCAACCCCATGTGCCATAGCTCGGTATTCTGCTTCTGCACTTGTTCTAGCCACAACAATCTGCTTCTTACTGCGCCATGTGATCAGGTTTCCTCCCAAGAATGTACAGTAACCTAAGGTTGATTTTCTATCTCCAGCAGACCCAGCCCAATCAGCATCAGTGTAGGCTTCAATTTCAAATCTGCTGTTTTTCCTGAATAGAATTCCTTTCCTTGGGCAAGTCTTCAAGTATCTGAGAATTCTTTCCACTGCTCTCATATGAGGGGYCTTTGGTGAGTGCATGAATTGACTGACAACATGCACTGCATAGGCAATGTCTGGCCGAGTAAGGGA
>NW_010729250.1:1088284-1113329 GCF_000365185.1 Nelumbo nucifera
CCCCCCCCCCCCACACACACACACACATACACATTAAGAAAATTGTAAGTTTGGGTTTTTGTTACTGATAATTCTAGAGGGAAACTCTATGATGATTTATAAAAGAATGCAGGACAATGTTACCATGGATAGCCGATTCCCCATCCATCAGATTCTGTTCAATGATGGTGCGGTTTTAAGGGTTTTATGCTCTTTGCGTCCATGTCCTCATGTTCCAATGTTTTAAAAACTGACCTAGAGGCTACACCGTTTTTGCCCCGGGTCATTGGTATATTTAATTTATATATTTTTTTAATTTAATTTTAATTTTTTATTTATAAAAATATTAAAAATTGTAATTTGAGACCAAAAAGGAATTTGGAATGGGTTTGTATATGCATTTAAGTCTATTTGGTCTGTGGGAATGGAGGTTTCGAATTGGAATCGGAATTTGGAATGGGTTATTCCGATTCCAACTGTTTGGTTGGGTAGAATTGGAATCTCATTCCCAGTCTCGGTGGAATGGTTTTCCTCCATTTAAGGGAATGGCTAATCCCTCCTCTCTTTGGGAATGAAATCTCATTCCAGCTGACACCAATTCCCATTCTTATTCCTGTCTGAACCGAATAGACTATGGGAATAGATCATTCCGATTCCAATTCCAAAGGATTCCGATTTTGACTGTGAATCAACCAGACCCTTAGTGTGCAACCTGTCATTTGGTCACCAGATTGAATGGGTCAACATGATTTTTTGACTAATTCCCAGATTTTACTAAAACCAGATGATGGATAAATGACACTAGCTTTAGCAGTTTGGAGTAGTTCATCCTGTGTTTTCTGATTTCGACTTCATTTTTGTTTTTTGCTAAAATCAACTTAACACTTCAAATTTAAATCATGATGTGGGAAAAGCAAAACTGCCTGAAGTTTGCAAAAGAATAAAATTGAAGGTGCAATCTGGTAAAGTTTTCATCAGGTTTAAAAAATAATTCAGAAATCTTTAAATTTATGCATTTTTTCCAACTTTAGATTTAAAGGTAACTTTGTCTGTTTGTAATCTGAAATTACAATTTAGGGATACTTTAAAAAATGACAGGGGCACAGATGCAGCCAATCTATAGAGTATAGACTAATGCAACATCAGAAAATAAATGAAAAAAAAATGTAGAAATCTGAAAATCAAATTTTTGTATGGGTGAAATCCCCCCTTTTTTTTAATTATATGCACTTACAACCATGTCAGCAAATGGATCAGAAGTGACGGAAGAGTCGGTGACCGGATTGAACAGACCTGTCCTGTTTATAAAACTCATCCTGCCTTTCAGCACTTTGATCAAGTGGGATAATGGTGCACATTTGTGTCCTTTAATTAATGTATACAAAAAAGAGGGTAATTGTGGGGGAATGGATTTTGTGCTCAGGAAATTATTTAATTTAATGGTGAATAGCTAAATTCAAGAGAAATTTTAAGTTTTGTATTTTAAGATTTCAAAAAAATGTTAAATTTGTGTACATGAAAAATAAAAAAAAAATTATATTTGTATAAATAAAACCATTCCGACCTGCCGGATTCGAACCAGCGACCTAAGGATGTCTATTAGGTCAAATCCAACTACAGTCCTCCGCTCTACCAACTGAGCTAAGGTCGGTTTGAGGAATAATCAGAAATTTAACTATATATACAATAGAAAGGGTTCCAAGGACATGGTTTTTATGAATAATCTAATCAGATGAGACGTTTGACCACATCCAATTGTCCAACGTTCCGTAACAAAGAAAAACAGCAATATAATCTTGGCCCAGATTCAAAAAGAGTCCCACGTGAAGGGTCATTTTTCAACCTTAGGAGTGGTGTCAGAGAGCGTCATCTCATCTCATCTAACCAAATACCAACGCAAACAGTATAGGATTTGAGCGTCATCTCATCTCATTTTTCAAGATAGTTCTCTTTGATGGCTGAATTGAGAGGCTTATTGTTTCATTTCAGTTCAACAAGTCGGCATATTTTATGGTCCATCATGGCCCACTTATCCAATTCATCATGATATATTGCCACATGTGTGGATCATGACATTCAACATGTAAGTCTAGGAAGTTAATGAATTATGATTAAGGATTGATCACATGAACTAATTTGGGTGTCATTTGGGAAGTCTTTTTTAAAGATCTTATGAAAGTTCTGACTTCTGACAGCCAAAAAAATGTAGTGGACTTTTACATAAAGATTTTGGTAATTCATAAATCGTTTGGTTAGAGATGCATCTTTCTATACATTCTTCTGCTTAAAAATAAAACGAAAAAAATTGAAAAACTTTAATTGGAGTTTCTCGAATTTAGCCTAAAATGGGCTTCTTATGTCTTTTCGGAACACAATCTTTCAGCGGTTAAGTCTTCTTCCAACCAAACAAAAAAGGATCAAAACATGGACTGCCGGGTTTATAAACAGCCAATGGCCCACGCAGATAAACATGCCAAATGGAGCGGAGCGGGTTATCTTTTCACATGATTATCAAAACATTGCATAACCAAATCCATAACCTGCCAGAATCAGAATAGAGTGAGATTGTGAGAGGAAGCAATCATATCTATTTAGTTTTTGGAAACATTCTTACTTTGTATCTTTTCACTCCAACTCGTAAAAGGCTTCAAAGACCCATTATTTTCTTTGGGGCATGCATCGGCTTATTTGCCTTTGCATTATTGAGTGCTAAAGCATCACTCAATCACATTCAAAGGTCACCTTGATAGAGAAAAAATAATAATTTGCACCTCCTCCTATTCGTCATCATCTAAGCCTTGTCCCAACTATATGAAATCGGCTATAAGAATCATATGTCGGTCATATGAATTGTATTCTATTTAGTGTCATTTTCATCATTAAATTAATCATCTCTTATTACTTCCACGCAAGTTATTTAATTATTTCTTATTACTTTCATCCAAATTATTTCCCATGTGCTTCCAACTCTTCTAGTCTTTTCATCTATGCACGTGACTAAATCCTCTCTATCTACTTTTTCTCATTTTTCACTTATTGGAACTATTCCTAGGTCTCTTCATATAATTTCATTTCTAATTTATCCTTTTTAGTTTAATTATTCATTTATCTAAGAATTCACATTTCTGCCACACCCTTTTTTTTGGGCATGCTATTTCTTAATTGCCCTACATTTTTGCTCCATACAACATAACTGGTTTTACAATTGTTTTATAAAATTTTCCCTTTACTCGAAGTGGCATTCGCTTACCACATAAGATTCCATATGTGCCATTCCATTTTGCCCATCCTGCTTTAATCTATGAGTGACATCCTCTTCAATCTTAACTTTGTTATGAATTATTGAACCAAGGCAATGGAGGAGGCCACATTGATTTATCTCTTGATCTTCAACCACAGGTCTGCCCTGGTTTGCACTCTTATTATTATTAAATTTATATTGCATGTATTGTATTTTAGTTTTGCCTGTTTTTAAACCTCTTGTTTCTAATGCAATTCTTCAAAAACCTAATTTTACATTTAATCTTTTATTAATTTCATCAATTAATATTATACCATCATCAAACCCTCCATGGTACATCCTCTTGAATATGTTTGGTCAACCTATCTATAACTAATGCAAATAAATATAGACCAAGTGCTGAACCTTGGTGAAAAACTTATTGTAATTATAAATTTGCTTCTCTCATCTCTATTATATTCTTATCTATCAAAGGTGTATCATCATCATCTGAGCCTTATCCCAAACTATATGGGAGTGGGCTACATGAATCCTGTTTTGTCATTCCATTCTCTGTTTGGTTCCATATCCATTGTTGAATTATTAGCTTTGAAATCTATTAAAGGTGCATAATTACTTGTTTTTCTGTACAAATTTGCCATGTACAGTGAGATCCATTATCTCTTAGGTGGACAACGTTATCTTCATTAGCTTGCTTACCTGTATTGCAACAAACTCTGAAAAATCAACTCAAATAGGCTTTCAACTAAGCATGATTCTGTCTAACCCTCCAACTTATGACACAGAACTCAGATGAGTTTTGCATTAAGTTGCGATCCATGCCGATCTATATTCAGTTTATGGGCTCAATTGAATTCAAACTCTTGTTTCAGATCATCAAACAGTTTTGGTATCGGAGAAGAAGCTGGATATTTACTTTTCTGTTAGTGGTCTGTCATCATATAACATCAAACGGAAACCCTGTCTTCAATCAACTATTTACTTTGAAGATAAGTTGCTTTGAAAGGACTGAAACTTTTGAAAAAGTGCAGAAACAAACTTGAGTTGCTTCTGTATACAAATTTCAGAACGCTTTTCTTTTTTGAATCTCCAGCTTTGAGGCATTCAATCATTGCAGCAGCAGAAAACTGCATCAATCAATTCATGGCCATCCAATCACCTGCAGTGTTGCATTAGGTACAAAGTACACTGAATAATTCACCAATTAATGGAGATCTAGGATCACCTATTAGAACCAATTCTTGCACTGAACTCAGGGTCTGAAGATGAGAATAGATATGTAGTTAATTGGTTTAATGTGGTGCCGTACAATAATTTCTCTTAAAGAAACAAAAATGGGGGAATAGTTGGGCACTTTCCTTTTGTTCTTTAGGCTGGTGCTGGGCTCCTTTCAGTTCACAATGGGCTTGCTCAATAATGCTCTACTATCTACTAGGGGTGTGTGTGTGTGTTTTTTATTACTATTAATACTATGATTTGTAGTATTGGATAACAAATCATCTCTCCAATACAGAAAAGAAAATTGTGGGAAACCTTGATGTTCAGCCAAAAATCAATTTTTTTTTTTGGTTGTTCATCAAGAGAAAACTTCTCAGAAGGAAAAAAATTGAGTGATGGAGGGTGGAAGATTGACCCCACTTACCCTTGTTGTTGAATTGATGATGAAATGGAAATTCATCTCTTCATACATTGCATAGTAGATTGGTAGCCAAACAAGTTTGGAGCTTTATTGACCAAGACTTAACTCTATTGGTATCCCAAGGAAAATGAAAACGTAACCAGATGGTAATTTTATCAAGTTTGGTGGAAGGAGGTTGGCACCAACACCATATCAGAGTAGTGGAGGTGTGGGATGCAAAGGAAGCAGCAACAATGGCGATTGAACTCAACTATGATGAGATTATTATTGAAGGATGAGTGATAGAGGGTGGAATTTGTTGTCAAATTGATGATGAAATGTAAACTCATGCTTGGTGGCAAACAAGTTTAGAGCTTAATTGACCAAGACTCCATTGGTCCCAAAGATGATGAATAAGTAACCAGATGGTAACTTCATCAAGTTTGGTAATTGGTACTAGGAGGATTGGCACCAACGCCATCAGTGTAGCGGAAGCTTGGTCTGCAAAGGAGGCAACGGCAATGGCGATCGAACTCAACTACAATGATGAGACTGTTATTGAAGGAGACTCAAAGCTGGTAGTGCACTGCATCAACAAAACGATAAGACCACCTCGGATGATTGCAAATATCATAAGGGACATCTGGGTCCCCTTTGAGTAGCACAAAGCAATTACTTTAACACTGGCTCGGATCTGCTACCCATGAGCTGTTCCCACATCTCTATCCACGATCTGCTACCCCATCTCATTCATGGAGAGACATGTTCCTAACACACAGTGGTGGTGCTCTATGAGTTGGGATGTGGGAACAACTTGTGGGTAGCAGATCCCGAGTGCTTTAACACAAGTTCAGATCTCTTGCCTACGAAAACTCTGCCCACGTTTATCACAGCCACACATGGAGAACATCTCATCCTCTGCATAATATTATGTAGGGGAGATGTTCCCAATTCACGTGGGGTAGTGAACTGTGGGTAGGCTGGGCAGGAGATCCGAAGTCCTTTAACACATCTTTAGAGAGGCAAATGTGATCACAGGCTTCCAGGCAAACATGGGCCACACCACTAATGAATTGGGTTAGAGTTGAGGGCTTTAATTGTGATATTGAGAGACATAGACCAGAGGATCTGTGGGGCTACACCACTCCTCCATTGTATTAGTGATTCCTTTCCTCATTGTACCAAAAAAGAGAAAGCTAAGGCCCTGTTTGGCAATGTTTCCATTTGTTATTGTTCTGTTAGAAATTCTTGTTCCAGAAGAATTTTTTTTCTTGCTCTTCAAGAGTAATAGATACGTTTGACAATTTGTTCTTCGAGAATGAATTTTTCTATAGGAACAAAAATAGCGTTTGGATAATGAAACTATGTTTTAACATTAGTTTTGCAAATTCACCCACATTAAGCCTAAAATTAACCATAAAAAGCATGTGTCATTGTCATAGTGATGTCTTCATGTTGTCACCACCTAATCCTTGATCACTTGAGGATCAAAACAAAACATACAAGCAATAAAACAAAAGCGCAGCATGCCATGATGCAACAACACCCGCAAGTAGTAATGGCTACAAATCGATCCCTATTTCGTGCAATCGGTTCTTTTCGCACTTTAACATGTTTGCCACCATCACGGGATATGAATTGGTCTACCCAAATGAAATCATTTTCGTGTGCCTGCTTATAAAAAAAAAAAAAAAAAAAAAAAAACTATTATTAAAAACCTAAAATATTTCATAACAAAAACATATAACTGATAAGAGATGTACCACTCCAATAGGGCATCGATAGAACCATTGTCCATAATTTCTTTCCATTTTTGCCATAAACATATGCATTCGGCTACATCCATAAGCACAAATTGGGCATTGATGTACCACTCCAATAGTTTCCCTATGTTTTCATTCATATAGATCTGCTAATTCCTTTCTTATTTTATTTATTTTTATTTTTTTTCAAATTTAAAATGTTCGTCCTGCGTCAAATTGGTAACATAATACATAACAAAAGCCATAACAATCCACCACATGGGCAAATGTTCATAACACATAAGAAAGGATAATCTTCATGATATTCAACATATAACAAAAGACATAACAAAACATAACGATAGGATTAGAGAAAAAACCCCACCCATTCGGCATAACATATAACCATCGATGGGATTAGAGAATAAACCACACCCATTCGCCATAACATATAACAAATGCAAACAAAATGATATAAGAAAAACGATTTTAGATTGCATCATTTAGAGGTTGTTTAAAATTCATCTTTGTAGTGGGAGCAAAAACGATTTCAGGTGAATTTGGTCGGAGAAAAGGTGAATTTAAAACAGAGCACATGATACAAAACTAGGTACGGTGACGAGACAATATACCTATTGATGCGTTCTTGGCCAGAAATGTCGTCAATGCTTTTTATCGTTCGCTCATTGTCCGGTTGGAGCCAAGGGAGTCCCTCCTTCCTCTGAGATTTGTAGCGACAAGTTGGAGGAGTTCACTGTGAACGAAAATGTTTGATAGGACTTCTTTCTAGCATTTAGTACAAAATACCCAAAATACCCCTTCTCTCACAAGGGAATCGTTAGCACGTGTTCATTAATGGGGGTTAACGTTGTGGGAACCACGCATTCCCTAGGAGCACGTTCTTTGGGAGCGTCGGATTTTCACTCCCAAAGAACTCATTTTTTGAGTGTTGTTCTCACATGAGAACACCTTTTTTTTTTTCTTGTACCAAACACATTTCTGCTCCATGAAAACACTAGAAACACACAAAACATTCTCTTAGAACATTGTCAAACAGGGCCTAAATGTATAAATATTGATTGCAAAGTTTATTGCTAAATAGACCTTGGACTTCAGAGTTTGGATAGGCTTTAAGGTCTTGAAAAAATGTGGACCAAAACAGGCCCAATATCATCACTCAGCCTAGATAACCCATGGAGAAGTAGTATTTTGTTACTCAACGTGGTCGCATATAAAAGCTTGACTCGGACGAGTTGTCTGGTGAGGCAACCAGAGTCTTAATTTTAATGTATAGTATAAGTATGATATTTATGGTTAACTATTTTTTTCCTTGTTATCTACGACTCTTAACCAGGTTAATTATTTTTTTCCCTTTAATTGTAAGTCTTCACCTGGGTGGAGACCAGGTTTTCCAACTATGAATTTAGGGTCTGTTTGGAAGGGTCAAGCTGAACATTCAGCCAAGCTGGTTTAGCTGCTTTGAGGTGCTCCGAATAAGTTATTAAAAGATGCTTAAGTGGATGAGTCCGGCGTTCTTCACACCAACCTCAGAATGTTTCAGCTGCATATTGGGAACATCTTCAATACTTGTATGTTATTATTCATAGAGATATTCCTAATACACTGTATGTTATTATTCATAGAGATAGCCCAGAAAATGACTGATTGACAGTCAATTTGGACTCTCCCAATTTTTAACCAAAAATAGCTGGAAGGTTGTTCATATAAGGTCCACCTCAAAAAACCATAAGTTTGTGCTTCAATCCTCCCAAACGGACACTTAAACATGAACTGGGCCTTAAGACAAACTGAAGCTGCAATCTTTTTATTTAATGCCGGTCATGCAAAAAATTAAAAAGGTCATTAACTGTTAGGGGGCATTCATTTTTTTTTTTTTTTAGAGGGGGGAAGTTGATCAATGGGATTTTGGTTCCCATTGACCAAAATACCCATGTTCTTTTTTCAAATTTATGTGGGGTTCATGAAAAATTTATTTTCCTTAGGTGTACTTAGGTGGTAAGTAGTTTTTCCACTTAGGGGGAAAGTTGCCAATACTTGGATGGAACAAATTTACCCTTTTTAATAATAAATTTTCATGGCTAAAACAATCATTGTCTTATTAACCCGGAAAATAAAAGAACATGGGTAAATACATTTATCCGGATAAGTGATTCCCATAAAACACTTACCTGGGTAAATGCATTTAACCGGATAAATAACTTCCCAAAAAATGAACAGAGCCTTAATCTTAACTATCTGTTTTTGGACTTAAAACAGAATTAACCTTATATGTTGAAAATGAATATAACATATTATTGCAATTTTGGGGGTTATTGAAATTCAACAACTAAGCATATGACAGAACTAATACAGAAGTTCTCAGGGTTGTGTTGATTGATTAGATCGATTTGGTGGCATGTTTTACAGATATTTAGATGAGATTGGTAGTTTCCAATTAAATATTAATTGACAAACATGTTAGCTCTTAAGTTTTAACAAAAAATAATACATCAAAAGAGCAAGTCGGGTAGGAAAAGAAATGAACATTATGAACTGAGAGGTTGTGGTACAAAACTTGAATTGGGTAACTTTGTTTTTGATAATTTAAATGGAACTGACTGACCTACAGATCATTTACAAACACTGAATTTGTTCTTCGAAGGAGTCTTTGGTGAGAAACTGATATCATAGCCATGCCTATTCTATTGCCTTCGACCATAGAAGGGTCAAGCCATGTTCCCCAGGGAGCTGAACCAACCTTCTTTCATGGAAATTATCAAAAGAAAAAACTATCTTTTTTGGCAACAAAAAAAACAAACACAACATAAAATAATAATAATATGAGACTTATTTAATTTAGAAAATGACAAGCAAATACATTCACTCAACCCCATCTCTTTAATGGCATCACCCCTTCTCCCTTATTCTCTCGTACTCTCTTTCTCTTTTCTCTCTCCACAGTAACACACGACGATGAATTCTATCTAATGTACAACAACAGAAAGAACAAACAATAACAAAAAGTTTGAAATCTTGGAGACTTGGACGCTCAGCTACCCTTACATCCATCCAAGGTTGGCAAATGGGACCCATCTCAAGACACCCCAAGAACTTAGACTAAAGAGAAGTAGTAAAAATTGAGTGACTTGTTGTGTATGTGTGTGGTCTGTCTCTGTGTTGGCAGAGACTGGACAAGTAGTGCTGCAGCTGGGAAGTTGATCGGTTGATGATGAAATGATGAATCAAAATCAAAGATAACACTCAGGTGTGAGAGAGTGTTCTCTCTTTGGGTCCTTGCAGTAGTCATACACCAGGTGGTACCTCTGGACCCATCTCATAGCCCAGTACTGTCGACGGCTCAGGCCACCGGAGGGGTAGGGCGAGGCCGAGACTGGGCGGCACCGGGCCGGGGCGTAGGCGGAGCAACCGCTGGCTTTGAAATTGGTGTACCAACCGACGAAGGGTTGGTAGTGATAATCTGCCTTGTATTTCCCATCCTCCGTGGCCCACGACGAGGCGTCCCATATGGACCCATACAGCCACATTGGTCTCAATGGGAACGTTGCATCGCTCTTCCTCGGGTACCTTCTGATGGGCACATCGTCCACAAAGAATCTGAACAACCCACACAATCATCAATCGACACAAGTACTGATTAGCCACCTACCCAACCCACCATTATTTTATTTTCTGGGTCTGTGCAGATCGGAGAAATGCTGCTGCCTGCTGGGTGGTTGCTAACCCTACAATCAACTAGTGGCTGTAAAAGTTACTACTTGCTCTTACATCAAACACATGGTGGACCATCTTCAGTTTTACCTGTTGAGCAGGTGGAAACCTGGGAGCTTTATCGTTTTGTGTGCCCTTCCCAAATTCCAATCCCCACCTGCCCAACGGGTAACCTAGGGTTGCCTGCCACGTGTCTTGCATTGGATGGTGGACATTTTGTTTCTCTTTTTCTTTTTCAGTGCCAGCAGACAAACTGATATATTATTATTTTTTAATAAATCAAACAAGAGATGTAATGTACCTTAATTTTTTTCTATGAAAAGATCATTCATTTATTTTCCTCTGTTATTTTACCCCTTAAAGGTCCCAACTCCCAAACACAGAAATTTCAAGAAAATAAGAATTGACTGAGAGGTCTATACTTTATGCTTTATAGTTTATACTTCAATAATTAGTCTCTGCTCTTAATTGGTGTAAGAGTCCTTGTCATGGTGATTATTAACTGTGTTTTGCAGACGAATTAAACCAAACCCAAAGCTGCAGTAAATCTATGCTCTGTTCACACCAGGTTCCACTAGTCAGTACTACTCAATGGATGCAGATAGTGAGTGGGGTGCTACTTACATGATGTCTTTGGGGCTCCACAGTATGGCATAATGATGAAAATCTTGGGTTGGATCAAACCATAGATGAAACTTCATCTCTCTTCCTATAATCCTCCCATCTCCACTCCCTCTAATGTAGACATTAGTCTGCAATGTGTAAGGCTTCCCAAACGTCGTTCCCAGGAATTCTATGTCGACTTCGTCATGGAAGCCGGGATGGGCTTCGTTGTTTGATAGCTGCCATTCCCAGATTCACCAGCAGAAAGGGATTAGCTACAGATAGTATACATGTACATTTAGTTCTATGCGTGTGGGTGGTTTTTCTGTGTCTGTGTCAGGAAGAGAGAAACAGAAAGAGAGTAAAGTTGGTAAACAGTAAAAGAATGATCGCAGATGGCGCATTAATCTCTGTAGCTGTAGTATTCCAGTTCTTACATAGAAAGATGTTATGACTCCTGCAGTGTAACCAGGTTGGAGCTTGATGGAGGCACCGAAATAACCTGATCGAAATGGACGAACTGACTTGAACCCGCTTCCTGTTTCCGGGCATCAAGCAAGAAAAAAAAAGGAAGAAATCTCAGAAACCCAGTAAGAAATGTCAATAGCTAACTCAGAAAAAGCTGGATAATGAACAGAGAAACCAAGTGACCTGAGCTACTATCAAGCCAAATTGTCAATGTGTTCTGGTCTATTCTCATGTGCTGAGGACCCCAGAGGTTTCGAAAGCCATCATAAAAGCGCATAGTCCTGAATCTATGACTTGGGTAGTAGCCAGGTGAAGGTGGCCACTGAGCATTGATTGAGGGAACCATGAGGATGAGGAGAAGAGAGAGAAGTAGCTCCATGAAGAAGAAAGCCAGATGGGGAGAAACTATTGAGAAATAAGCTTAAATGAAGAGAGTAGTGAGAGAGAGAGAGAGAGAGAGAGAGAGAGAGAGAGAGACCAAAAGCAAAGCTGTACATGAAAAAGTAGAGCAGTACAGTCGGTATAAATAAGGAGATTACAGGACCCACCATTCAATGGAGGTGATAAGGGGGTCGATAGGGAGTCATGCATGAAGACAAAATCAAACGGGCAAATTACTGATAATAAAAACAGAGTGAAAAAGAAATCTGGGTCTCCATCTCTCTCTCTCTCTCCAAATTCATTGACAAAGTAATAAGTACTTGGGCTAGTTTGCTTTTTTATCTCAAATCCTCCAGCACAGTGAATTTTCTTCCTCTTTATTACAGAACTTTGTTAAGACACGGTTGCTTGGCTGGGAGGAAAAGAAGAGGAGACACAGAGAGGTGGATGAGTGTCTCTTTAATGTGTTCTATGCGTTTCTGTGACTCCACAGTGAGTTGGACTCTCTTGGTGCTCAAGTAGATCTCACGGGTGCACCACCATGGAGGCATGAACACAGAAAGGAAAAGGTGGGTGTGCCTTTAATGTAAGTGTTGCATGTGTGTTTTCTGTGACTACACAGGAAATTGGACTTTCTGCTGAAATTGACCTTATCAGACCACCTTTGCATTTCTGTCTGAACCATTAATGCCACAGTACTGGTTACCCATCAGGGTTTTGCCATATCGCACCTTCATGTTTGGTAAAACAGAAATCGGTGAACTGACAGATATATTGCGTTTGCCGCTGGTCGCATATGGGTCAGATTCCGATGATGATCGGTATCATAACTGCAATGGAGTCATCTGCAATTCAGCACTGTAATGTGTATCAATGGTGTCTGAAACTTCAGATGCATTAGTAGTTGGGTTGTGTCTGTGATACAGTAAAATATAGCCTGTTTTGTTTGATAACTTGTCTCTTGCAGAGCTCATGAAGATTGGTTTTGTTTTTGCTTTTTTCTTTTGATGAGAAATTAACGTTACTCGGTAAGTCATTACTTTATCAATTGTAAATTGCAATTGAATTGACTTACCATCCATTAATCAAACCCATTTTCAACGTTACTCGGTAAGTCATTACTTTATCAATTGTAAATTGCAATTGAATTGACTTACCATCCATTAATCAAACCCATTTTCCTCTAACTGCCTGAGGATTAAACAAATAAATGAAGTGTTGATCCGTTGGATGGATTCTGCTGAAACCCAACAGTTTTGGATCAAATCACATTATTATTGACTAGTCTGAATATGTTAGGTCAACCAGATTTTAATCATATACAGTCGACCCTCTTAAACATATCATTCAAACAAGGAGATAGCCACCAATGTTGAAGAATCTTTTGAAGAACTAATTTGATCCATACTATTCATAACTACTAACACCTAATATCTCTAATTAATAATTCACTGATGCCCTACAATCTTATTTATTTATAATTAGAATAGGTTTGTATATACTAACAAATTAATATCATCTAAAATATAGAATATCAATCATCTAGAGAACCCATGCTCTTCCTAGATATCAATTGGTATCTATCTATCCATACCCCCCAAACCACAGACACAGTTCACCAAAAACTGAAAAAAAAAAACCATAGACAGAATGCTTAGAAGGGGGTTAACTAATTAACCCAATAGCTCTGTTGATTCGTAGTTTATGTATCCCACAATTTTCATTTAACAGAGACTCAGCACATCACAAACAAAAAGAGATTATAATCACGTATAGATTTTCAAATTGTGAATCTGTGGGGCTGAGGAAACTCTACTACCAGAACCAATAGCTGCATTTGTGGTACAGGTTCTTGTAAACAGTATCCACTGTTCAGATGGGTCCCCTATGCAAAATCTAAGCTGATTGGTTGACAAAAGCCCGTATGTTGTCCTAGAAAAAACAAATAGTGAAAGCCCACAAAATAGTACATTGATGATAAAGTATGAATTTTCCAGAATGGGTGGTTTTTGTTCCTAAGAGTAAACAGAATTCAACCCCTTAGGTTCTTCTGAAAAATAGCAATGAGGATCATCAAAATCACTGGTTCTTTCCCTCTAGGCTGTGGGCCCCCTATAAGGCTATATCTTGCATGATTGATTGATAAACAATCAGATCTACACTACACTCTCATTGATGATCTAATTAATGTATAGAACTATAGATGATGTACATTGATTTTCTTCTTTTTAGTTGATGCTACCCAACAACTTACCTGGAGTTTTGTCTCTTTTATCTCTTGCCTGGCAGAAGGAAATCCATTCTTCTTTACATATACAATCTTCTTCCTCTTTCTATGTCTCTAAAATCTTGACCCAATATTTGATCTAGCTCTTAACCACTAGATCTTCCATAACCTGGAATCAGATTATTTGTCCCTCTAACAGGGGGACAATACAAGGGTACACATAAACCCTAACTATCAGTGTAGGACTTCTTTTGATTGAGAAAACTCAGTGAAAGCTTTACTTAATTACTCTAAAAAATGAGTCTTTTACCTGCTCTGCTCTTCCCACTATAAGGTACAAGAGGATTCACCCATGTTTTGGTTGTAATAGGTTATCATACCGTACAAAGTGTCTCAACCACTGCCATTGAGTATATATATATATATATTGATTTTGTAGGCCATGACCACCCATGAGCCCATGATTCTGAATTCCATTGCTTTCTTCCTTTTTTCTTGTTTATTATCTTATTGATTTGGGCACTTCCCATTTTTGAAAAGGAGGCTCACCCCTAACCATGGCTCCATGAGTAGAACAAAAACAACCCCATTTACAAACAATGATTCATTTGTATTTTCACACTAGGGATTTGTCCTGTTAACCAAAAAATGGAACATGGCAAATGGGGTTGTTTTTGTATTTTCACCCATGACTCTGAATTCCATTGCTTTCTTCCCTTTTCTTGTTTATTATATTATTGATTTGGGCACTTCCCATTTTTAACAAGGGAGCTCACCCCTAACCATGACTCCATGAGTAGAACAAAAACAACCCCATTCACAAACAATGATTCATTTGTATTTTCACACTAGGGAATTGCCCTGTTAACCAAAAATGGACCCTGCCCAAATAAGTCCCTTTTCATCATCCAGTAGAGTTGTAGTTGAACAGAGAACTCTGCAACTGCTGCCCATTTGGAAACTCCTAGCAACCTTTGGAAAAGACATTCGTGCCACCAATAATTTGGGTGTTAGGGAATCCAAATTTGGCCATTTTAGAGAGAGAGAGGTTAGTGGTTTGTTTTCGTCCTCTTGAATCACTTTCCTGTGAAAACTAGATGCTAGGAACTTGTAAAGAGAGCCTCTTTTGTAGACCAAATTTGGACAGGATGGATTGTACTGTAGTGTCGGCTACTGCAGTATTGCCCATATGACGACAATTGATGATCTGAATGGGCCGGTTGGGCTGACAATTTAGGAAGCTCATATGACGTTTACGTGAGTAAAAAATTTTCAAAAAGTCCATTTAGGGATGGCCCATGTGGGCAACCACCCAAGTTATGTGCCACAGGATTCCTATTATTTGAAGCTCAATATTGAATGGATGAAACCCAAATTCGTATCCAATCGTTAGCCCATAAATTTTTTTTTTCTCTATTTTATTCTATCTTTTGATGTCAGAAGGATCTCTGAAAAGAGAGACGAGATACGGGCTGGTTCATGACGATCCTCCAAATCAGAAAAATCACAATTATGTATGGCAATAAGCTTTATCTTAATGACGTTTTCATTTAGAGCATATATTCCATAGTGGGTATTTTGCTATTAGTTATTATATATTTGAATTGCAAGAAGCCAAAAGCAATTACAAATTTGTAATTCAAATTTCAAAATTGGTATGCCATAAGGCCCAAACAAAGACTCTCAGAAGCAATTACAATTTTTTTAGCAAACGAAATGTGTGAAATTTCCAAATGTGTAATTTGTGTGATTTTTTTTTTTGTTTTTTTTTTTATATTACATAGTACACATTAGAGCAAGGTGCGTGTGAGGTCCATTGTCCTTTAACATGGAGAACCTACAGTTACGCGGCTTTGACCCCATGCCTCCATTTTGGGAGGGATACCAAGTGACCATCTCAGCTACTAGATCACCGACTTTGATATATCACCTTTTGAACATTTTTTCTTAGCAACCTATAGTCTTTGATATATCACCTTATGAGCTCTGTTTTGTTCAATACTTTTAATACGATGAATGAGATGTTCTGTTAATATAAAGTACAATAATGGTGTCTCCAAACATATATATATATATATATAGATATAAAGTACAATGATGTTGTCTCCAAACATATATATAATATATAGATATAGATAGATAGATAGATAGATAGATAGAAAGAGAGAGAAAGAAAGAAAAAGAGATTATAATTGATGTTTTTATTCTATCTATTCCCCAAAAATATCTACTGACCCTTTAATCCATACATATATCCATCTACATATGGGTTTTGGTTCTGCATTATATGCCCCGATTGTAATTAGGTTAGGATCAATTTTGATTGTTCTACACAAATCAATTATATTAGGTCATATGGATCTTATCGGGTCAAACCCGATAGTCTTAATTAATAATTGGGTCAGTTTTGGGTCTATCATTGGTTTATGGTTGGGCCTGTCCTGACCTAAATCAGACCTGACCCGTTCACAACGGTACCCCAAAGTCTCTACTAATATCTACTGACCCTCTAACGATCTAACCCATACTATTGAGGTACCAAACAGGATAAACATACAGATTTTGATATATATATATATATATATATATATATATATATATATATATATATATATATTCAAGTAGTAAAGTCGCCTTCATCCTTTGTGTCAAATTTACAAACATTGCTTTCACTCCTAATCAAAATAATTCATTTTGTAACAGCACTCAGATACCCTTTCATTTCTACAATATTTTGAGTTATTGACCCTTTACACACTAAGCGTCAGACATGGCGGCTTTTGCTTTATCAGCTGCAATGTTTTAAAAAATGATTTGGAATTGGAATTGTTTTGGCCATTGGTTTTTGGACCAACGATTTGATTGTCCGGTTTGAATAGATGACTCGTTTTAACAAAAATTAAAATAAAAAATGATCAAAACCGTTGAACAGGTCAACGGTTTGACTACCTAAATCAATGGATCGTTGATCGATTTAATAGTTTTTAGCTAAGGACTGGATTTGGAGTAAAACGGAACTAATTACCTGAACGATTTTCAGGCCAAATAATCCAACCGTCCTGATCAACAGCAATTCGAAAACCATGATCAACTGGTTTAGATTTAGACAAAACACAATAAAATGTAACTTTATTAAAGCTTTTGCCAAAACCAAGGTTCAAAATACTGTATATATATCGGCCCATAAGGCTCAATATCAAAATTTTGAACCTTGGCCAAAACTATTAATTTAACTTATGAGCTAATAGAGCTCATTGGGATTAAGGGCACTGAGAGAAAAGAGTAACAGTTCCATACTCTTGGACGGTGAGCAAATCAGAAATAAGGGTGGCTTTTTTGTCCAGTAGAGTCGGACAAGAGCTGCAGCTTCCGTGTATTCATGCAACGCCAACCATGCAAGGCTGGTGTTAGTTAAAATGCAATAAAATTAGGAGACATGTTCCCTTGTTTCTGCCGCGTTCCTGAATCAAGGAAGCTGCAGGGCTTCACTGCTGCAGCTGCTTGCTTGGCAAAAGCCGTGTCATAGACAAAACCAACCACAGACACGTCTTTGATTAGCTAAGGTCTAAGGAAAACTACAGTTATGAGTTATTAATTTCCTCTCTAGGATAATAACCATAGAGAGTTGGTTTGATGATAAATAGAACTAAAGCCCCATTTGCTACAGCTTTTGCATTTGGGGCGAGTTGTGTTAATTGAGCTGCTTTGATTGAATACCTAGCATTCAGAACACCCATGTTGGCTTCTGGGTTTTCACCAAACACAACTTTAGAGACCCAACTCGAAGAAGTCGCAACCCAACCCGAAAGCCCTCCCAAATGTAAATTGAATCTCTCAACTTGACTTACAAAAAAAATCAGGAGAAATGGCAGGCAAAGGGAAAAAAGAAGAAAAGGAATACAGGAAAGAAACTAGCTATGTAGGGAAGATGCTTAATTGATCAGTGGAATCTTGTCAGTTTGTATTATTTTTGTCTTGAACAGTCCTTGGATTCTCTGTAGTCCATACATAGGCCTTGACATATCAAAGCTTTGAATTGATTGAATAAGAAATTTGACATTAACCCATGAAAGGAAGCAAGGATGAGAAGAGAGAATCCAATTTCTCCCCTCTTTCTTCTGTACTTTTGGGCTTCAAAATCATAAATCCTGAAGCGTATCCAAACACAACCTTAGGTATGAGTCAACTACTATCTCTGGACACCTAATTCCTTTTCAATGCATAATGCTACCGCAGCTACCCTACCGACACCGAGCCTCAACCTTAGAACTTCAAGGGCTTTTCCAGTTCTAGATTTCATACAATTTGTGACATGCATTCCTCCTGTTTATAGAAAAAGCAAAGAAAGGAATAGACAGGAGGACTTGATGTTGGAATGTGAGGACTATATCTGCCTGAGCAGAAGCTGATGTAAAATGACCTTGTCAACTCTTTAACCTCTGGATAAGCTTTTGCTTTTAAGCTTTAGGCTGAGAAATAAAAATGAGCCAAAAAGTGTTTTTTTTTTTGGTAAATGCCAAAAAAGTGTTTTGAATGTTTGATAAGAGTTCATTTCAAAGACATGACAATTTAAAGCGAAAACACTTTTAAGCCCTAAAATATAGAATCTAAAATTGGTGATTTGTGCTTTTGGGCTTAAAAAGCACATATTATGAAATTTATCCAAACACAATTCTAATGTTATTCAATCTATACCCTCAAATTATAAGCCACCTACAAGATATACATGCACACAAACACACAGACAAATATACCTAAATTTTGATCGTTTTCCATGATTGTTTGATTTCATTATCAAAATTTTAGCTTTAGCAATTGATTCTATGACCAGCCTAATTGATAGGTGTTCTTTTCGGATATTGATCATACAAGAAAGTGGCTTTATGTAGCCACGTGGCAGAATATTAATGGGCTGAAAGGTACCATACGAGGAGAGGTGATATGTGGAACTGATGAAAACCTTTGGAAGAACCTTGGCACATTTTAAGCCCGTTGCTTGGGCCGATGCCTAATTTCCAGATCCAAAATGGGCTATTATACTAGATAAAATGGACTCATGAGAGCCCATGTCTTATGTGTAAGCCTTGTCCTATGTGGGATGAATCAGGCCGGAGCTTACATATAAGCCCATATACCACATGCTAAGGCCCAACTCGTGATCACCCCTAATAAGGACCATTTGCCAGACAGGCAGAGAAGTCATGATGGCTATGTCCTCAATCAGGGCCAAGAACTTTTTGCTAGGCAGACAATGGGGCCATAATAGATGTACCAAACAAGAAATGGCAATGATGGTGATAATTACTTGGTTGCTTTAATGATAAGCGTTATTTGATTTTTTTTTAAGTTTTAATACTTAAGGTTTATGATTAATTAATTAAACCAGTTTAACCTGATTCATGAATAATTCAACCTTAAAGCCACCAAGGTTTAAACATATCGCATTGTATCATAAATATTGTATTAGAACCAAAGTTCATCAAAATGTGAAATAATGAGAATTAGGTAGAAGACATGCCTGTTTCTCAATTATCAAGCTGAAAACACAAAATATATATAGACCAATTGATATGTACAATAGCATTTGGGAGCCACCCTTTGGGGCTTAGAAAGGTTGGACAGTTTGATTGCTCTAGGATCCATGGTCTTAGTTGTGGAACTTAGTTATATGTTTCATCATCATCATCATCTAAGCCTTGTCTCAATTATATGGGGTTGACTTATATGCTTTATTCTCGGTTGTAAAAGAATTGAAAATTTTAAAAAAATTAGCCTCATAAAATGTGACATGGCAAGATATATAAAACTATTTTGTAGGGAGGTATAAACAATAATCTATACATTTTTGCCATTGACGAAAGATTGGACTGGAATTCAAGCTTATGAGACATGTAGGGTCAAAGATGAGAGAAACATTTACATCAAAAAATATGGAGAGTCGACCGTTTCTTTTTGTCAGTCCATTTTGCTCTTTAGTGTGTGGGCAAGATAAGCGATGTATGATTCTACGATTGTCTAGCGATTTCGTGCGCTTGACAAATTACTCACCATGTTGATGTGAAGTACTCAATATGGCATTCGATGAATTCTTGATATTCTTCTTAATTATAATAGAAATATCAAATCAACATTCTTCTTTAACATAAATTATTCAAGTGGCTAAGAATTATGAAACATTGGGAAAATCCAAGAAAAATAAGCAGAACATTATAGTTGTAGGTGATGGACCCCAAACATTTGGAGTAGAGTATATATACCACTTCATGGAGAGCCAAAATGCCAAAATGAGTAGGGAAATGACAGGTTGTGATACTGTCCAATTGACAAACTGAACAAAATACCTTCTCTTTATTAGAACAGAATGATTGGCTGCTGTTGGAGAAACCAGGGTTGCACTAGTTGTGGTGTTGAATGAATGACCAAGGCCTTAGTGCCATGTGTTCGATCGATCGATGAAATCAAACACTTTTCTCTCTCTCTCTCTAAGTCCTTTGAGAAGTAACTTTCTTCTGCATCAGCATAGAAACTATCAGATGAAATTCAAAATAGACATCATTATCAAAAGACAAAACTAAATTCACTTCATTGATAATGGAATTCAAAGCATTCCATGTGCCCGCCCTCTTAGTAATCATTACAAGATGCCCAAAGAGTCACTTGGAATTGTTTGCCACGTGTCTAAAATGTTAGGGTGTTAGAGTGATAGAAAAGAGAATATTTTGGCTGTCCACAGGCTCTCTCCTTGTCACTCGTAAGTCCACAAGCCTTGCATCTAGAACCATCATTGTCATATATATATAGTCCATGTGAACTAACATGCCACAGAAAGAGAGAGAGAGAGAAACAGCCATTTTTTCTGGCATAACTTCATTTGTTTGTTTAAGTTTTACTTTGTTTTGTTTGTTTGCATGCAGATCAAAGTAAACTAAAACCTGAAGTAAAAGGAAGCAAAAATAAACCAAAGTTTGTGATTTTCTCATCGACACTCCCATGCATTTGCACTGGTGCAAATAAATAACTCAAGGAAAGGGAGCCGAAAATTGTAATATGTTCAATCAGGGTAAAGTTGGCCAACTTCTTAATGGCTTTCCATCATAATGATGTTACTCTTTTACCTATAAAAGTTGGTGGAGTTTTCTTAGGTGAGGCATTACAATCAAAGAGTAGCTGGAAATTCCACCAACTTTTATAGGCATTACAATCAAAGGTGCAAAGGCATTACAATGGTGGAATTTGACAGAATGGGCTTGTGTTGGGTTGGAGTTAAACATCATTATCTTCCTATGTCATGTATAAAAGCCCAAGCCTGTATATGTAACACCCAACCCATGTTTAACCTATCCAAATTACTTCTAGGTCTTAACAACATTGCAATATATGTGATCAGTAGAACCATCCATCCACAGGATAATTTTGGGGGTTGCATGCATAATCCAATCAAGGGAGCTTCATTATGGTCTACCCCATTTCCCCTTAGAAGAAAATTATTCTAGGATCAAGGCTATCAGGTATAAACATACCAAATATTCTTGAAAACTGAAGTTGTTTGTGAAGAATCAGATCTCATTGTAGCTGTATTTGAGCCTAATATGTTTTTTTTTTTTTTTGGTATTTGTACTAAATTTCCCAAAACCCTTTTTTTTCCCAAAGTTCTGGTTGCGGGATTTGATTCTGCGTCAACGCTGGAACAAACCAGCTAGCACACCAACGAGTCAGCCCTCGGTTGGTTAGCCTAATGTGTTTTTAGGTGGTAAAATTCAATTTATTTTGTCAAGGCTTTTAAGCTCATGAGATTTCAAAACTGGTGATTTCTTAGTTTCCCATTTGAAACCATCCATAATTATCATCATGTTCATATGAGCTTTGTACCAATCGAGCAAGCAGATCCAAGGTGAAAAAGCCTTTGGTCGATTGAACAATATAGGCAAAGAAAGTTGGCGACATTGTTCATTAAAAAAAATAAACTTGTATAGGATTGGCTACATGAATTTTGTTTAGTTTTATTTCCATTATTAAATTATGAGCCCCTAAACCATTTCTTACTACCTAAATAGGTATTTATTCTCTAACAAAAAAAACGTCTTTACTATAACTCTGCTAATGGGATTAGACTAAACAAAGAATGTTTATTCTCATTGGAATATGGATTTACTCCTTATAAAAATTGGTTCTCATAACACTTGCAGCCATGCATTGGGAATATCTCCGTACTTGTACGTTTTCATTAATGGGAAGATGTTCCTAATGCATGACTGCAAATGTTATGAGAACAAAATCTGGAATTTATGGTCCATTTGGTTCATAGTCGAAATTGGAATCGAAATTCTCCGGAATCGGAATCGGAATGGTCCATTCCCATAGTCTGTTTGGTTCAAACATGAATGGAAATGGGAATTAAAATCAGCAGGAATGAGATTTCATTCCCAAAGGAGAGGCAGAGAATAACCATTCCCTCAAATGAGAAAATGCCATTCCAGCAGGAATGAGAATGGATTCAAATTCCATCCAACCAAACAGTTGGAATCGGAATAGCCCATTCAAATTCCGATTCCAGACCCCTATTCCTACAAACCAAACGGACCTTTAGTGATATTAAACTAATACAATTGATCAGATTAATTATATATCAGTAAAGTTGAAATTGAACTCAACAAAGGACTAGAGCTTAACTAGTCATGTTCCTTTCCCTTATGTAACAGATTGATCTATAAAGCTCCCAACCCCCAAACTCTATGGGCTTAACTGAGATACCTCTGATTTAAATACAACGGAACTCAAGAAGAGTCCACGTGTACATTTGATATTTATTATATCATCCAGAAGTCAGATTCCTTTTTACCCTATTCTTGGTAGGATTATCAAATCCCATTTATTACAATAAATATACGCAATTAATGAAACTCAAGTGTCAGCCAACCTTCGCCTCACATTTTCTGGCATGGGCCTTAAAATTGGGCCCATCCCCAACTAACACTGTTCTCGTCTCCGGTACTCTCCTCCGGGCCTTGGATGGACATGGACTGGGTCTTAACTGCCCAATCAATGTGATAAGTCAATAATGGGTTATCCAGCACTCACTTATGACTTATCCATCATTTTCCCAGGAAAAGTTGCATTAATCACATCAACTTTTTTACTAAAATACCCTCAACGTGTGAAGAAAATACCAAAACAAGACATTCGGATAGTCCTTTGATGTTGAAGCAGTTGAGGGTATTTTGGTCATTTCGGGCTTCTGCCGGCTTCATTAAGTGATAGCTTATTATCCTATTTTCAATTTCCGTTCATCGATCCACGTCAAGACAAGCTCATGTGGGCGAGATCACATCAGCGCCCCACAAACGCTTCACATGCACATTTAAGCGTGCATTGAGAACATCTCCCGATGTTGTCAGTGGGAGATGTTCCCAATACACGGTTGGAATATGCTATGGAGCGTTTGTGGGGCGCAAATCTGAATTTCATGTGGGCATAAAGCTACATGGGGGAAATTAGAAAAAAAAAAAAGAAAAAGAAAAAACAAAGGAGATGCAGGGAAAGAGACAGTTGTTTTGTTCGACCAAGTGACCAACCACGGTCCATTTTCTTTCTCTTCTGCTGCTGCCGTCTCCTCCCCTCGGGAGTTCTTCTCGTATCTTCTAAACGTGTTCCAGGTTGTTGACACAGGGCATGAGCTCAACTCCTAATTTTCTCTTGCGTTTCTTTTCTGTGAAAGTCTTATTTCTTCATATCTTCTTGATTGCCATAATGGTTTTCTTTCTAATCGTGTTACTTCAAGTTTTGATGTTCAAGTGATCACAAAAAAATTGATGGGTTTTCGTGGGATTTCTCTGTTCTTTTGTTATGTTATGGAAATGCTGCCTGCTTTGGTTTTTACTTCATTACTTTTTCTTTTTAATTAATTCAGTTCCTTGATTGTAATGCTTATTTGATGTGATTCTGTTTCAGTGTTTCTTGTTCCCTTTTTGGGGAGGTGTTTTTGTTAGTAAATTTGATTATTATATATGCCAGAAAAAGGAATAAGTTAAAAATAAAAAGGGAGACAGGATTTTATTCAATGTTGTATGCAGATTGAGTTATTAACTTTTCGTATTTTAAATCCTTGAAAAAATAATAAATACAAATACACAATTAATCTTGATAACGGTAAGCATGAGGCATGTAGAATTTTCTAATTTTTTAGTTCATGTGCTGGAGGAATGGAAAAGATCTTCGAAGTTATTTTTATCAGAACTTGTTGGGAAAAGAAATAGAACATTCTGGCTTATAAAAGACTCTCCAAATGTTTAAACATCTAATATGGTCAACACCTTAAAAATATGCCAAGAAGACCTTTGACTAAACATTTTGGTTTAGATGTTGTTTTGATTTTATTACTCATTTATTTTCTTGGGGAGGGGTGAGAAAAAAAAAGAAAAAAAGAAAGGAAGCCAAGAGTTGAGCAAATTTGTTTATGATGGCAACCCCTTAAGGATTAATTGCAGATTGTTCAGAGAAGCACTTCCCATGATCAAATGATCAAATAAAAACTGTTTTTTAAGTACATGCTTCAAGTTTAATACCTGAGCGTTACATAGTGATCTAAATGAAAGTTATTGAGAACGAGAACCCAACTTTGTATTTAGTTAGAGATCCTAAGTCCTTAATTTGCAAGAAAAACAACTAATTCAAGTAATGTTATTAAGGTAGAGATAGCACATTTTAGTTGATTGAGAGGTTCACTTTCCTATTCAAAGGCAATAAGAAGGCTTTTCTAGTGTACAAATCCAAATACATTGGATTGTTTTATGTTGAGGGCCCGGGAATAGGATCTCGTCACGGGTCGGTCCACGGGGAAAACCTCCTGTTTTCCCTTGTTCCTTCCTGCTGATGAACCTATCTTGGCACCTTCGATGATTTGTCCAAGAGATCACCAACTCTCCTAACTCACTCTTGACTGAATAATTTSVTDTCTMATTCAATAATGGGGTCTCCTTAAATAGGAGATTACAAGAGTCCTAATCAAAGGGAGTCTCCTTGCTGAATAGGGAGACTTCCAGTTTTATCTTGCTAAGGAT
>NW_010729250.1:1118879-1177435 GCF_000365185.1 Nelumbo nucifera
GCTAAGCTAATCCTAATCTGATAAGCTATTAACAAGATAAGATAAGAGATAAGAACAATAAGGTAAAAACAAGCAAAATGAGCTAATCTAATCTAGATAAGGCTGCTGTTGCCGAACTGGGTAGGATGAGCATCACTGAATCCTTGCTGCTGCTGGCGGTGGGCCCGGGGCCTGTTGCTDCCGGCGGCGATGGTACGTCTTCCCGAGGAAGGTGTCCATAACATTTTAGTTGCAATGGTTCTTTTTATAAGCTCACTGGTGCAAGGCCTCTTCTTAAAAGTGATTAACGTAGCCTAACCCTATTAGGCAAGGGTATTGCCTCCATTTCTTTTTTGTTTATATATTTTTAAAATAGTGAAGATAAAGATCCAGGTAAGATGTAAGACAAAGATGTAATACATCCTATACATGGTTGATGAGTATAAACTATGCACCCTTTACAAGTAAGATGTAAGACAAAATCCCAGGTTATACATTAAAGGATTCATTAAATATGATCTCCTATTGATTTTTGAACTGCTCATATTTCAAATAAAAAAAGTCTTTCAGAATAAAAGTCCAGCTGACAAGTGTTATCTTGATTCTTCTCATTTTTGCCTCAATGGGGGAGTTCATGTGTGTTGTGCTCCTTCCAAGTACACTAGAGCAATGCAAGAAGAAGCAAATTCCATAGAATGTACCTTCTTGGGTTGAAGCCATCTGCATGCCATAATGGTACAAGCATCTGGAGGTTCTTGGGCATCACAAAAAACCTTTTTATAACTACAGAAGGTAATCCTAGATGTGGTAGGGAATTAGGGATATTGATAGTGTACAAACAGGTTCAGGACTGATTCCACAGTTACCTTGCACAGGCTGCAAGAATTCTCTAAGTTCCTTCCCCTGGAACTAAGAATATTGACCATCAAGATCTTGTCAAGATTGGCTGTCCACATGAAGAAAGCTACCTAGGAAGGGACATTTTCTCCCACAACCACCCTCCTCCCTTTCTTCTTTGTTACTATGCACTGCATTCTTAGAAGGTTAGCCAATAGGGCATCAATTTAAATTTAATTAGGGGCTTCAGAGTGGTTCTGAAGAAATTGAGGTTTTCAAAACCAGATTGGTAATGATTCCTTATTTTATTTTGTTAGTCTGATTGTGAAGAGCTCATGATCTCTAATCAATTAGTATTTTCTTCTGAAACTTTAACTAAACCTGGCTCACAAGGATTAATGTACAAGTGGGTTTATTAGCTTTTTCTTGCATCTCAGGACAAGTTATTTAAAGTATTGGCTTCTTGAGAGAACTGCATACCCTGAGATATAGGACAAAAATTTTCAGATTTGACTTCCCTAACCTGTTCATTAGGTAGCCATGATCTTCAGAGCCCCAACTAGGGTTCTGGAAATAATATACGGAATTCGGGGGCTTTTCTTTGGGAACATTGGGAAACCAGATAATAGGACTAAACCAATTAACTAACCATCTATAAAACTTGACTAAATAGTGGTTTGGGCTTTAGGGGAGTGAAAGAAAGAGATAGCTCTTTTTTTTTTTTGATGAATCGCAAGAAAATGAAGAAATTTAAGACCCCTATTCTCCTGCAAAAAGAGGTGGGAAGAAGCTCTTTCCGCAGAGAGAAGGGGGCTTTGGAGGTTTCTTTCTGCCGGCAACGGAACCCAGCGGCGTGGGATAGCTTAAGCTCGCCCGGTTCTCTCAAAGGCAATTATAAGAGATAACTCTTCTAGCTGTGGAGATCTTTTACTGAACTTTAGAGCTTATGGTATTCAGTGATTCCTGAACTTTGGATCATACTATAATGGTTTACATTCCTATTTTCCTAATTATATCACTTTTCCTTCTATGGTATCCACCATTACTTTATCTTTTTTGTTCCTTGAGTGATTTCTCTCGCAATCAATGTAGGATGAAAAATATGGTGTCACTGCATGCTACTTGAGGATTATGTGCAGTTGTACACCTTATTCTACACACCAACTACATCCTAGACAAGACCACCATCAAAGTTGTGATTTGGGTCCCCATATTGGATTTTACTTTTCTGAAAGAAAGACCAAAATGGAGAACTTCATTCAGGCAACTAAATGGAGAAGAGTGCTCAAGATGGAGAAGAAAAGGGTCCTTATCGAGGAGTCAAAAGCTAGAGGGGAAGAGATATCTGAAGATAAGGGAGGATAATTGAGCAATGATTGTAATGGAAAGGGAAGGGTTAGGCTGGTTCAAAGCTTTTGTAGATGACCTAATCTTTGTTGAGAAAACCCAAAGCTGGAGGAATGAGATTGCTAGTGGTAGTAGTCGAATAGGACTGCAATCAGTCCTAGGTTCAATGTGAAATAAACAAAGGAAAGATTGAGAAGAGAGAATAAGATGAAGAGAAGAGAAGAGAAGAGGAGAAGAAGAACTCGGAGAGGAGAATTCAGAAGAGAGAGAGAGAGTTAACCAATTGTCGCCCCACTCTACAATTTATATTAATACTCAAATAAAAGTAAAAGGGCTGAATTACCCTTACTGCTTACATGGCAAAATAATAAAAGAACTAAAAACTATAAACTGAAGTAAACTACCAACTGCTAACTACAATCACACGAACACAGTGGGGACCACATCACTGTTCTCTACAGTGGTGGCAAAAGATTCTTGGTGGAAAACAGAAGGAAAAAAATGGTTGGTTCATCACTCTAACTGAATTCTTTGGTGAAGGAAGGAAGCAGATGATTTGTTTACTGGAAGGAAAGGCAAAGCGGAGTTGGAAGCTGCTTGCTGCGACACTGGAGGAAGCCTCACTTGAGAGTTGAGAGCCTCAGAAAACAGAGCACATAGTTTTGGAGAAAGAGAGGATAACTCTTGAAGAAGGTGATAGGTGAATGTATGAAAACAAAAGCTGATAAAAAAGAACTGATCAGAATGGGAATACTGTTCTATTCTCTGCTGAAAGCGGTGGAAGGTTGGACCAGAGAGAAAAGAAAACCGTTAAGCTGGGAAGCAAAGTAAAGGATTGGAAAGAAGTTTTAGAAGAATTTATGGAGAAACTCCACTTAAAACAAAAGGTGATCCTCCTTCTGTTTGATGAACAAAAGGCAATCCTAAACGTGGGCAAAACTCAACTCGAGGCAAGGACTCTAGAAACAAAGTTTGGCCAGATTATGGTAGAAAACTGGTCGCCCCCCTGCAATGAAAAGGAACTCCTACAGAACACCTTCATTATCAAAATCCTCAGGCTATCTATGGAAGGAAAGCCTATTCCACAAAATAACAGTGACGTGTGGCAGTATTCTGGAATTGTTCTGCACACAAAACCTTCGAGCAGTTAGAATCAGAATAATTGGAGCAAGACCGGAGAAAATCCCCAGGGCATTGGAGATTTTCACTGATGATCAATGCAATAAGAAGGTGGAATCTGACTCTAGTCTTCAACCAAATAGACTCTGGTGGTGACCAAGGCAATCACTTCGATTGTGTTTTCCAATATATTGATCAATAAAATTATGAAACTTTTGTTAGGGAGATCTGAGTGCTTGCATGGTACTACTGTTTGTCCTCTCAAATAACTAAGTATTGTTGGACTATTTGTCACACAGAAGCAATCTAAAGTTTCCCCTTTTTTCTTAACCTTACTTTACTGTTACATTGTCCATGATGATCTGTTGGACTATTTATCACACCAAAGCAATCTAAAGTTTCCCTTTTTGTCACAACTTTACTGTTACATTGTCCATGACGATTTGTTGGAATATTTATTACACAGAAGCAATCTAAAGTTTCCCTTTTGTCTTAACCATACTTTACTGTTACATTGTCCATGATGATACTTTACTGGTACTACTGTTTGTCCTCTCAAATAACTAATTAAGTATTGTTGGACTATTTATCGCACAAGCAATCTAAAATTTCCCTTTTTGTCTTAACCATACTTTACTGTTACATTGTCCATGATGATTTGGACCAATATGCAGACTCAGGGTGACCAGGAATTATGAGGTGGATGATTACTAGTAATGTGTCTGAACAATGGTTTCTGGACAATTACCTACTTGTCCTCTTGTCTAATAGTGTTATTTTTATCATAATCAATGGTTAGTTTTTCCAGAGTTGTTTAATAGCATACAAAGTTAAGATTTTCTCCTGCCATACATTTTAGTAATGGTTTTAATAGAGACTTCACAACTATATATAAGCATACATACATTGAATAATGTATCAAGCAAACCCTTTTCTTGCTACCAGATCTACTCAATCTTCTTATATCTTGTATAGAGCCGCAGTTGTGTTGGGGGTCTAGCCAAATTCCAACTGCCAGCACTTGTTTAAGGGAACATTGAGGAGATCACTCTGGAAGAACAAAGGTTAGTTTCTCTCAGGTGATAAGGAAAGGCAATGGTAATCCAGTCTGGGGATAATGGAAAAGAGTGTTAGCAATTCACAGCCCCATGAAAAGAAACCTCCAGTGGGTTCCACATCAGCCAATGGAGAAAAGAAGCCCATGGAGAAAGATGTTAATGCACCTGCATTTATCAACCAAGGTGTGTATCTATTAAGAGTTCTGCATGTCCAAGAAGCAGCTACCTGTTTTCTTTATGAAATCCCTCTTTGTGCCTCATATATGGCCTTTCCTTTAACTATGAACAATATTTGGACCTACTAGTACCATTAGAAGAACACTGGAGTCCACTAATCAAGGTGATCATCGTCGACATGCTTTTCTGTCTTGGACTCTAATGGAGACATAACTGGAAAATGGACATATTGTTGATCTATTTTGTGAATTCAGGATTGGCTATGCTAACTGGAATAAAACTGAGAAGCAAATAAAGGATATTGTACTGAATATTACTGTCAATATCAGTAATCCAATTTAGTTTACATCACAGAAAACAGAACATGGAGTTAACTAGTTTAGTTATTACATCTAATGGCACTTTGATATACTTATGTATCATGTGATATACAAGATAAACTTCTCTACATTCAAGATTTATACTTTATTATATTCCACAGTCGGCATATCAAATAATTATGCTTAATTTCTTATAGTTTGTTATTCTTTGTATTAACCTTGCAATGGAAGGGAGAGGTTAACTTTATAGATTGGGGATAGTATCTGAATTTTGGATATGAAAGACTGTACAGTTATGGTTGGTGGGAAGGGCATCTACTGTGTCTGTGCCTGTCATGGAGATGGTGTTAAGCTTGTTTGGTGGAGGGATTGGATTGGGATTTGGAAGGGGTATTAGCTCTCCCATCTTGGCAAGCAGATGGGTTGTTCATGCTTGGTTGAAGCAAGGTTATGTTTTTTTGGTTGTGGTATTTGTTTGTCCTCTTTCCTATCTTATGTTTTTTTAACTCTTTTGCAAGTTCCTATGAGATTCTTTTGTATCAAGGGGTACTTTGGTGGTGTAGGATTGCTATGAGAAGGTCCTACATCTCAGGCTCTCAGCATTGGTGGGCTAAAGGTAAATGAAGAAATCAGGTCTGAAAAATCGATACAAATCTTGTAAAAAATGAGTAGTTCACTTTCAGATCTGTATTGTTAATAAAGAGAAAAACTATAAATAATATCAGATTAGAAAAGAAGACAAGAGAGGATGAAACTTTTACTATAAACCAAATTCAATTTCTTATTCCATACTCAATTCACTACTAGCCTTGCATGATAGAAGACTTATTTATAGACTCATTTGGTTGGGTCAGCCAGCCTTTGAAAATAGCCATAGATTTCTCAATTCACTTTGATTTCACAGCATCTTGGGTCATTGAATAGGAAATTGAAAAACCTTGCAAAAGGCATCAAAATGAAATAAAAACAGATAAGCTTTGACCCTTAAAAATGAGAAGATTCCAATTTAAGGTCAAATAAAACCTTGTGGACAGCACATGACAGCTTGTCAACACTTCCTAAGACTTCTAACTTAAAACCCCTCATAAAGAGCTTATCATCTACTGGAAGTGTTAAAATAATTAAAAAATCAACCCAAATTAAAACTGGCAGAATTTGTAGATCTGTAACTATAACTCAGGAAACTAAGAGATTTCTGATTTTTCTCAAATGAATGAACAAACTCAGGATCTAAAGAGCAGCTTCACTCATCTTGGATTCCTAGAGAGGTCAGTTGAGTTGTTAGGCCCCAATAGAGCCCATAGACCATTATAAGAAAATCTCAGTTTTCCTTGGGATTTCTCAGGTTGTTGGAAAATTCTTGATGTAGGACCAGCTCAGTTTTAGTCCTTTGAATGGTCTTCTTTGATCAGAATGTTATGGTTGTTGCTGGCTGTAATGGCTTCTTGAAGGAATAAAAGAGAAAATAGGGAGAGAAGAAGAGAGAATCTATCTGGAATCACTCATAGGATGCCAAGAATCACTCTAGGGCATGATCACTCACCATAGTTAGCATAAGCTGAAGAAAACTCAATAAACTTCATTGCCTTTGTGTAAAACGTCCATACAAATTTATAGACTCTAAACTCGTAATAATCCTAGGAGTCAAACTGTTAGACTCATAATAGTCCTAGGAGTCAAACTGTTAGACTCAATAATCCTAGTAGGACTCAAACTAAGCTGTCATATCCTATTTCAATTCAAAGAAAACTCAATAACTCTAATCCTACTTATGCAATGACTCTGAAATTTTAAACATAAACAAACTATAAATAGACAATCAAACCCTATTATTGGACCTTATAGAAAAATTGTAAAATGGCAAAAATACCCTTGGTGTTCAATTCAGTCCAAATCCCAAGTACCATCACTATGCCATATCAGGACCTGTTGTAAGGCCTTCTTCTTTCTAGAATAAGTCTTCAAGGATGCTGATCGATTCCTATCAATTCCTGTAAGGCCTTTTTTCTTCTTTTCCTTCACCTGCATTATATGGACCCTTTGTGTGGTTGCTCTTTTATTTTCTTTTCCATTTTCTTTTCTTGGTGGAAGCCCCTCTTTTTGTTTGGTTCCTGTTTTTTCTTGTCATTGACTGCATACATTCTGTATTTTGCCTTTTAAATGATAAAAATGTATTGGCACTTGTTATCATACAAGAAAAACATGGAAAGCTAAGGCTGGTTTTTCTTGTCAAGACCTAAACACCATGTCACAACTTTCTCAATGTAGTGACAAGTTGTGACTGGAGTCACTGAATCCTCTCAAACCATGGTCCCAGTCATCAGTCCTCATTTCCTCCATGAACTTGAATCAGCATGCTAATGTCCAAACACAGACTCCTGAATAGGTTCCTCCTGAGTTACAGAAAGTAGGTGAATGTTAGAAGACCATATCACTACCTTTTCTTTTTACAGATGAACACATAACTACTTTATTCGTAACCCTTATAAAAGAACTAGTGATAAAGTTTTAAGAATGTATCCTTGAGATAACTTTCTCAATATGTTCATTCATGCATTACATTTTATTGTTTCTCATATTTAGAAATCACAAAAATGTGGCTCTTGAGCTTAATAAGGAATTGTTTATTCCTTAGCTGCCATAACTTGGCATCAGAGGAGAACAGAGTGGATAGGGGATCAGTCTAAAAAGTCACAAAGAGTGCCAAAAGATCCAGTTATAAGGTATGCTACTTTTTCTCCATAAATTATTTATAGTTTGGATAGTAATGGACTCGAGTAAAGCTCCTTCTTTAAGTTATTCAATGTTTGTTTTTTTTTTTGAAATAACCATAATCTATTACTATCATATCTTCCAGATGTCATCCCAAAACACTATCAGTAATCAACAACTACCGATGTCCTATAAATGATAAATGGATCCCCGTTTCTTGGAATAACATATTTGTTATTATTGGATATCTATTCCTGGAAATATCATTTCTGTTCTTGTATAGGTCCTGAAGTTCAATATGAACCTGCAACTCAAAGACCTACAAAATCTGAATATAATGAGAACAGAAACCTTTTGCATCACACTTAGCAAATAAATTTGTTGATTTTGAGATGTTGTTGGAGGAAAGAAACAGTTGACATTAATCTAAAGGACTGGGATAGGGGGGCACGTCTTGCAATATAACACCAATTACTGAACCATGTTGTGATAGAAAACAATGTTGGAGTGAGGTAACTTGCCATAACTATGCCCTTATCAATATGAAAAGAAATTCACAAACAAGATAATCCGGTAAGGTTAGTAGCCTTGTGTCTCATCTTAGAATTTCCCAAGATAAAATTGTTAAAGCTCTAAATTGTAGTAGCTTCTTAGTATTTGTAATCTGTTTGACTTATATGATACTAAAATTGATAAGGATAAAAGGTAGATGAGAAGGGAAGGACAGTCGATCTCAGTTGATATGAGCTACATGTTTGCCAACTCTGAATGCTTGATAAATGAAAAATAAATAAAAAAACTGAGAAGTAGCAAAAATACCTTTACAACAATAAGTAACACTACAAGAGGGGTGATAATCAATGTATGCAGCCCATTGTTGACCTGCCTAGTTGAACCATTCAAATTGTCACCCAGGCAAGAAAGTGGGTCTTTATCATCCTAAACCCAGTATTTGAGACAAAATCGTTGACTTTAGTCAAGAATCGTCGACTCAGATGGTCAAGCCAGTAAACCACTTGAACTGTTCTAATGGGTTGCAGTTCAACCCAAAACATAATGTCTAAAACCCTAGTTTAGTCTCTTTTTTATTAATTTCCCTTCTCCTCCTCCTCTTCTTCTTCTAACACTAACCTGCTGCTTCTTTTAGAAAAACCACTTTTTTCTCTTTTCTGTTCATAATAAGTTAATAACTATACTCACCCACCATGTAGATTTGTTGCCACTGCCATTGCCTCCATAGCGAAGATCTGATATGCGCCGCCAGTGCTGACATGCAACTGCCATAGATCTGTTTCTGCTTTTATACAATCGCTAGAGAGGACAAGAGGTGTTGCTGGCGTGAGTTGGGCAGAGATCTCTCTAAGCATAGAGCTTCTTGGCTGACGCTTCTTCTCTCTCTCTGTCCTATGCTCCTCCCTGACTCCTGCTGCTATTGCAACTGCCGAAGAACCACTGTCAGCTTCTAGCTATGGCTAATGAACCTTTTTCCTCCTTCCCTTATTTTAATCTCTTTCTCCCTTTGATCTCCCTTCTTTCTCTCCCCGTATTTTCGTATCTATCCAGTAAACCTAGACCTAAAGGATATTCATGTTCTTAATCTAACGGTTATTATATAATAAATTACATGTTGAACCGTCAACCTGAATGGTTGGACTGTTGACCCATGACCTGGAGGAGAAGATGGTTTTGTTTCTGGGTTGGTTTTAAAACACTGGTGGTAAACTGGTAATAAAAAAAGTTTGTTGGTGGACCTAGGTGCTTCAATCTAACCCAGACTTCACTCCCTTCTAACTAGTTTAGTCCAGCACGCCAGGTTTACTAGTAATCTTATATGTTTCTAATTTCAAATACCTGAAGCCTTAGTTCTTGTAAATAGGATCTAAAATAGCAAAATTTCCACTAAAGAAGCAATAACAATACAGCTATTATCTGATCCCTAATCCTAAAATAGAATGAATCATGATTAAAATCACAGAAAATAACCCCTTTTATATATATGGGCAAATTACTTTGAAACACACAGATTTGTTTGGGGTTTCAAGGGGCCCTTATGAAGGTGGAGGACCAATTTCCAAGGATCGGCCAATGGGGTGGTGGATTGTTTAGCTAAGCAAAGGGGTACACAAGAATCAGTTATTTTGAGCACAGTTGTAATATGTTTGTTACTCATCGAGGCTGCAACTCACGCCTCTGTGGTTGAAGTTTCCACCTTGTACCTTTCTCCTGTTATTCTTGAATTTCAATAAAATTTCATATCTTATCAAAAACAATTTCCAAGGATTAGGAATACAAGATATTTAACATACACTAGCTATTTGAAATAAAACAACTAGGAGATAAATGAACAGATAAGTTTCGCATACTTGAAATGTTGAATGGTTGAAGCTTTTAATATGTGCATATATGCTTTCTTTCTTTTTTTATTTATCAGCAGAAAAATGATTTTATTATAATATTTGTAATGTAGAAATAATTAATACAACTTTTTTTGACCCGAGTGTCAATCCCTACTTGCAAACCCCAAATTACATGGACGCCCAAAACAATTGTTGCCTCATAACCCCTTCTTTAGATAGGGAGTCATCTAAACCATTTGCACATCTTCTAATCCACTTAAATTCAACCATTATTTCTTTTTCAATCCTTTTAACTTCCCTTAGCACATACTGGAGGGACCAAGGAATACACCTTTGGATTTAGCCCAAGATATAACTACTTGTGAGTCTCCTTCCACCTCAATCATCCTAAATCCCAGCCATTTAGATAACCTGAGGCCTTGCAATAAAGCCAACAGTTCAGCCTTCAAAGAATTTCCAAAGCCAATTGGTCCTAAGAACATAGCCAAGATTCTCCTCATGGAATTTCTGATAACCCCTCAACCACACCAGAGTTACCAAGAGAGCTCCTATCAAAGTTAATTTTTTACTTTGTTGCCTTTTGGGGGGGTTTCAATCCATCCTAACTCTGTCTTTTGTTCCTGAAGACTATGCTATTTCAGTCTAGGCCCTGAAGAAATCAGTTGCTGAGAATGTTTTGAAGATATCCAAGGTCTTTACCCATATTCCCCATGAAGATTCTGCTATTCCTCTCTTCCCGTACCATCCAAAAAATTGCTGCCTTAGTGGTTCTCTAAAGAACTTCCCCCCTTTTCTTTGGTTGCCTCAAGAGGTTAGGATTGAAAAGACCCATCACATCTCGGGGGGTCCCACCTACATCCAAAGAGATAACTAAAAAACTTTGAAATTCTATGCATAAAAGGAAAGGATAATAGTGTCTTGCCACTACCCCTACAAAGGAAGCACATGTGAGGAAAGAGGTAAATAAAAGGCCTTTTTTTCTACAGCATGCCACAAGTATTTACCTTACCAAGTGTAGAGAGACTGGGCCGAATGGGCCCTAGCCCATTAGTGTCTTTCTTATTAGTTCTTTCATGTTATGTTTTCTTATTGGGCCCTTTTTTTATGGGCCTTTAGCTCTTTTTATGTTTTTCTAAGTTTAGTGCTGATGTGGACGCCTACTTAAGGGCCTCCTTGTAATTTATGTAACTTAAGTAAGTTTTATAAAAGATTAGAGTAGGGGAAAGAGGAGATATTCGAACTCCTCCTTTTTTTCTCCTTTCTTCTCCAATCTTCCTCCTTCTTGTTGTCTCCTTCTTCTTCTCTGATTTCTTTTGCTTTATTCTGAAATATTCTATTGATTTTATTAGTTTGAATCACATCTTGGTATCAGAGTAGGTCTCTCTTCCGTTTTCCTTTTTTTCTTTTTTTTCCACACACACCTTTTTTTTCTAATCGAAAGGTGTATGGAGAGATAAATTGTTGATTATTTAGAGATCTTGTTTGCCTAGTTGGTAGAGGGTTTGGAGAGTCGGAATCTAGTCGAAGATTGCCAAGAAAGTGGGACTGCAATTTTTTTTCCCAAAACCCTAGCTGACTAGAGAATTTCCAGTTACGGGTTGAAGAAGTTGTTTGGGTGTGGCGCTCAAGGCTTGGAGGCTTCCTTTTTATCTCCAAAAGTGGGCGGCTGCAATTGGAAGTGGTTTGGATAGCTTTGGTTTGAGTGGCTACCTCTTCTCTCTTTCTCCTCGGAGGCAAAGTATGGCGATACCCTAGTTTTGGAGCTTTTGAGTGCTTGACTGACCTTAGTTAGGTCTATAAAGGTTAAAACATTGTTTTTTGATTTTCGTTTGATTGATGGAGCAATCTGGAAGTGAGGTGAAGCAGATCCCGGTGTCGGGGGTTGGTCCCGTAGATTCCTTTTTAATAGGAGTGACTACAATTAATCTTGATGGAACAAATTACCTTGCATGGACACAATCTATTAAGATCCATGTCTGTAATAGAGGTAAACTAGGGTTTCTAACAGGTAATAAGGCGATGCCAGATGAGTCTGACCCTACATATGAGAAATGAATGCAGGATAACTACACAGTTATTGGGTGGTTGGTAAATTCTATGCAGCCTCATATAAGTCAACACTATCTGTGGATGACTTCAGCCAAGGAGATTTGGGATAGTGTGACAGAGACATACTCTCAGAAATTAAATGTTGCAAGGGCCTACAAACTAAAGAGTGATGTGGAGAATTTAAGACAGGGGGAGAAGAGTGTGGCCGTCTATTATTCGATGTTGAAGTCACTATGGCAGGAGTTCGATGTTATGGAAGCATTTGCATGGGAAAGCACCAAAGATGCCAAAACTTTCAAGAAATTTTTGGAAAGAAACAGGGTGTTTGAGTTCCTTATAGGACTCAATCTTGAATTTGATATTACAAGGCAGAATATCTTGGCCAAGGATGATGTGTCACTTGCATAGGCATACTCTATGGTGAGTAGTGAAGAGAGCAGGCGACAGGTATAACTACAGACCCCACCTCCTCCAGAACATTTTGCACATGTTGGAATAAAACCAAAGGGGCTGAATGAGAAAAAGGAAATGATATGTGAATACTACAAGAAGATGAAACATACTAAGGATTCTTGTTGGAAGCTTCATCCAGATCTTCTTCCTGAGAGGTTTCGGAACAACAACTCTAAGAAGGGTGACCAGTTTGGAAAACCCAAGAATGCAAATGTTGCCATAGTGTTTGAATGTGAAGAAAAATCTGTTGTGGAACAGTTGGCAGCAGTGAAGGCAGAATTTGAGAGATATGGGAAGTTGATAAATCACTTGGAGTCTACTGTTGCATCTTCCTCCTCAGGCACCCCCTCTACATCCGCTTTTTCCCATTCAGGTATTCGTGCTTCTACAAATCATGCTACAGTCTTAGGTAATTGTAGAATTCCTTGGATTATAGATTCTGGTGCATCAAACCATATGACTAGCCTACCCAACCTTTTTTGTTCATACCAGCTCCTCTCGGGTAGAGAGAAGATTTCTCTTGTCGATGGGTCTCTTGCTCCCATCTCTGGCAAGGGGAATATTAAAGCCTCTGATTCACTTGTATTATCCCCTGTCCTTCATGTTCCCAAACTTAGCACTAACCTTTTATTTGTTAGTAGTTTAACCAAATCAATGAACTATAGCATAACCTTCTTTCCTACTTATTGTGTTTTTCAGGACCTAAAATCTCAAAGGACGATTGGGAGTGGCCATGAGGCGAATGGGATATACTTGCTGGATGTCTTTGATCAAAGCCCTCGATTACCTAGTGGAGTTGCTTTGGAGTCTGTTTTATCAGAGTCAGCTAATAGAGTCATGATATGGCATTTCAAATTTGGTCATTTGTCTTTTTCAGCTTCGAGTCATTTGTTTCCAAAAATGTTTAAGGGAATATCCCTATCGAGTCTTCATTGTGAGTCATGTGAACTTGCTAAACATTGTAGACAATCTTTTTTAGTGAGCAATAAAAGATTTGTTTCTCCTTTCCATATTGTGCACTCTGATGTGTGGGGGCCATATCATTTACCTGCTATGGGGGGCTACAAATATTTTATTCTTTTCATTGATGATTTCTCTCGTTACACATGGATTTACCTTCTAAAATCCTGGGATGAAGTACCAAATATTGTACAAAAGTTTCATGAACTTATACTTACCCAGTTTAACACTCGAATCAAAATATTCCGATATGATAATGCAAAGGAATATTTTGAGAAGAGTCTCTCCTCCTACTTTGATACCTTTGGAGTTATTCTTTAGAGTTCTTGTTCCTACACTCCTCAACAAAATAGAGTGGCGGAAAGGAAAAACAGAAATGTGGTTGAGGTTGCAAGGAGCCTTCTTTTTGCTTCCCATGTTCCTGTTAAATTTTGGGGTGATGCTGTTCTTACAGCTACATACTTGATAAACTGAATGCCTTCTCGGGTTCAGGGGTTTAAAACTCCCTTTAGCTTGCTTTTTCCAAATGAGGATCTGTTTTCTCTTCCTCTCAGGGTGTTTGGGTGCACTTGCTATGTCCATGTTCACAGTCATCAAAGACATAAGTTTGAGCCTAAAGCACACAAGTGTGTCATTTTGGGATATGCCTCCACATAGAAGGGGTACTGCTGTTTTGATCCAGTTTGTGGCACTCGCTTTGTTTCTAGAGATGTCACATTTGTAGAGTTAGTCCCTTTCTTTGGTACTTCTCTTGAGGGGGAGCATTCAGACGAGTTGTTTGCATTGTCACCATCTATTCCTCTTCCAATTTCCATTGAATCTTCCATAGAGTCTACTCCAGTTGAGTCATTTATCCTTGCTCCCCCTCCTCTTACTACTCATCCCCTTTCTTTTCTTTCCCATCCTATTATCCAGAGGTGGTACTAGAGACAAAGACTCAGAGACATGTCCACGCCTTCAGATGTGCCTCTTGCTCCTCCCATCACTACTGAGATAACAGGTCAGCCCTCTTCTACCACTTCGGATACCTTCCCTGACCTTGATCTCTCTATTGTCCTTCGCAAAGGCAAACAGAAATGCACAGCTCATTGTATTTCCAAACACCTGTCTTATAGCCTCCTTTCCCCTTCTATTCCTTCCTTACCTTTGTTTCCACACATGTAACTCCCCGGTTTGTCCCAGATGCCTTGTCCAAACCAGAATGGAGAGATGCTATGATGACTAAACTAGATGCTTTGCATAAGAACAATACCTGGGAAATTGTGGATTTGCCTAAGGGAAAGGAACTGGTTGGCTGTAAGTGGGTGTTCACTATTAAGTATCATTCTGATGGTACTGTTGAGAGATATAAGGCCCGTTTGGTTACTAAAGGATATACTCAGGTGTATGGTATTGACTACTTAGAAATTTTTTCCCTAGCCTTTACTATCTTTAGCTATTGCTTTTGACTGGCCTCTTCATCAGTTTGATGTAAAGAATGTTTTTTTGAATGGGGACCTAAATGAAGAGGTCTATATGTCTTTACCTCCACGGGTGTATGGGAAGGAAATGCAAGGAAAGGTTTGTAAACTGAAGAAGTCTCTTTATGGCCTTAAGCAGTCTTCTAGAGCCTGGTTTGACAGATTTCAGGCTGCTCTTGTTGCTTTTGGGTACACACAAACTCAGTCGGATCATACTTTGTTTGTTAAGAGGAGAGATTCCTTAGTGACCCTCTTGATTGTCTATGTTGATGATATTGTGGTTACAGGAAATTATACTCAGGAAGTTGTTCGTCTCAAGAGTTTTCTTAACACTGAGTTTGAAATTAAAGACTTGGGAGAACTCAGATATTTCTTGGGAATTGAAGTTGCCAGATCTAAGGATGGTATCTTCATTTTTCAACGGAAGTATGTTCTCGATCTCCTTGCAGAGACTGGGAAACTAGGGGCCCGATCTGCTTCTACTCCTATTGACCTAAATCATAAGTTGTCAGCAACTGAAGGTGAACTATTGCCTGATAAGGGGGTGTTCCAGAGACTGGTTGGGAAGTTACTTTACCTTTGCATGACTCGACCAGATATTTCCTATACAGTTAGTGTAATCAGCCAGCTTATGCATTCTCCTAGAGATACACATTTAGCAGCTGCTGAGAGAGTTTTTTGCTATCTAAAAGGGACTCCAGGGAAAGGTATCTTGTTTTCTAAGCATGGACACATGAAGCTGGAAGCATACACTGATGCCGACTGGGCCGGATGTATTGATGATAGGAGGTCTACTTCAGGTTACTGTGCTATGGTAGCAGGGAACATTGTATCATGGAGGAGTAAGAAGTAGTCTGTAGTGGCAAGATCTTCAGTTGAAGCGGAGTACAAGGCAATGGCACATGGAGTTTCTGAACTTTTGTGGTTGAGATCACTTTTAGATGAATTGGGTATAGATTGTGAGAAGCTAATGATGTTATATTGTGACAACCAGGCTGCTATCAACATTGCACACAATCCTGTTCAACATGACAAAACTAAACACATTGAGGTTGATAGGCATTATACGAGAAAGAGTTGCCTCGGGAGAAGTCTGTCTACCATTTGTTGCTTCTGAAGAACAGTTGGCTGATGTTTTGACAAAAGGTGTTCCTAAAGGAAAGTTGGTTCATTATATAAGCAAGCTGGGCATGATGGATATCTATGCTCAGCTTGAGGGGGAGTGTAGAGAGACTGGGCCTTAGCCCATTAGTGTCTTTCTTATTAGTTCTTTCATGTTATGTTTTCTTATTGGGCTTTTAGCTTTTTTTTTATGTTTTTCTAAGTTTAGTGCTGATGTGGAAGCCTACTTAAGGGCCTCCTTGTAATTTATGTAACTTAAGTAAGTTTTATAAAAGATTAGAGTAGGGGAAAGAGGAGATATTCGAACACCTCCTTTTTTTCTCCTTTCTTCTCCAATCTTCCTCCTTCTTGCTGTCTCCTTCTTCTTCTCTGATTTGTTTTGCTTTATTCTGAAATATTCTATTGATTTTATTAGTTTGAATCACATCTCCAATAAAAAATTTCTAGCAGAAAGCTTGAATTTTGAGTGGGATAGGCTTACTCCAAATTTCTTTCACTGGGAAGGCCACCCCTTGGATGTTAGATGAGGTCAAGGATTTAAAAGAGGAGCAATTAAAGAGGTCGTCTAGAGAGGTCGACCAGATTATAGAGTCCTCAAGGGAAGAGTCCAAAGAAGCTTGATTTAAAGTTTCAAGAAGATGGATCAAGGAAGAACACAATTTAAAGATTCAAGAAGATGGATCAAGGAAGAACACTCCTATTCCCTTAACCCCCTTCTAAACCCAAGTTCCAATTTAAGCCAATTGGAGGTGTTCCCATCCTAGATATGGTCTTGCCTTTAAATTGAAAGATGGAAAAGAGTTCAGGGAATTGGTCTTTGAGTGGAATTGCTGCCAACCATAGGTCCTCCCAAAAGCGTATTTTGTCACCCCTTCCCACATCATACCTAATAGAGTTAAGAAAGATTGGGTAGACTTCACGAATTGCTTTCCAAGGAGACATTGAGGAGTGGGAGCAACTTTAGCATCCCAATCATTACCTTCCAACCCATGAAGGGGAATCTCTATAACCATTTACCTAGCAAAACAGTGTTTCAGAAGACAATGTTCCCTAAACCCTAAACCCTCTTCTTCCTTAGGTTTGTTAGCCTGTTCCCATCTTACCAGGTGATCCTTTTTTCCTCTCCTGGTTCCCAAAGAAAATCCCTCATGTATTTCTCTAGCTGCCCTGCTATCCTAGTTGGGATGCGGAAATGCATATATGCCTTCTTTCATTTCCAAGTTTTCACTTTGTATATTTTATATGTTGTTCTTATGTATTTTTATTTGATTCAAAGGCTTTTTAAAACATTTAATCCCTTTTTAAATTTATGTTTTCATTGTTATGTATTACAGTTTCTTACTATTTTTTATTATTATTATTTTTTTAAATCTGTGCCTTGCTATGAAAAGATGCATGCCTCGCCTTGCACTTTTGCACTAGAAGGCTCTTGCACTTTTCTTGCTGCTTGTGCTTGTAAAACACTGGGTTATGTTCTTGGTATTTGAAATTGCTTGGTCAAAGAAGGGAATATATATTTCTTATAGGGATTACATGTTCTTGGTTCGATTTGCACTGGTTTCAGCTAGAGAGAATTCTATCTCCCTCCCTAGCCAACCAGTCTGTATTTATATGTTTCCAATAGAAAATACAATGACAGTTATGCCCCTAATAAAGTATGGGACATATCACTTAAACTGAAACATAATAGACATAATAGCAACTAATTAAAATAAGACAAAATTTCCCTTCCCTCTTCAACTTGCAATAGATTGCTTCTTCTTACAGGTACTGTGGACGGTCTTCTATGCAGATTGAGTACAGGCTTTTACAAAAGCAAATTGGGTTGGATCCATTGATGACAAACAATCTACCTTTGGATACCACACCTTTATTGGTGGTACTTATTTTTGGTTTTGTTTTTTTTTTTTTTTTTTTGCAGCAAGAAATAATCAATTGTTGTAGATAAAGTACTAAAGTTAAGTATTAGGTGATGGCTCGTGCTTTCCTTAATTAATGAATGAATTTATTCTTTGTTGATGGAGATATTGAGTATAATATGATGTACCAATTAGGAGCAAAATTATAATTTTTATTATTAGTAGTAACCTAATTTTTTGACCAGTGAGATTGACTTGGGTCACCCATTCAACTTTTTTTTTCCTCTCTCTGTTTTGGCTTCTTTCTTTATTTTTTTTTCTTTCTTCCCTTTAACTTTCATGAGCATCATCTGTTGCAATCACAGGTGTTTCAGTGATTGAGGTTACTAGATGAGGAATATCCCTCATCAAGTGTTAGGGTCCTAGGTCTTAGTCCAACTTGGCCAAAAAGGTAGCTTGGTCTTATCTATTCAAAAATCATTGCTGGCTAACCATGGAAGGTGCCTCCAATCGTAAGAAGTCATGGTTGTCCAATTTGGAATCTTTAGTAATGCTTACCCAAATGGAAGTATGGGTGTCCCGATTTTGGTTGGTTATGTAATTGAGCCATTTTAAATCTCATGGTGGGTCCAATCATCCATACAAGGATTTGACCTGAAGCTATTAGCAGGATATGTTTAGAAAGGCAATAATTTGCACATATGTGGATCTGACAAGTTTGACCATAGGTCAACTGACTCAACTGACAACTGGTGAGTCCAAGGGCTGATTTTTTGTATCCTTTTCTTTTTTTTTTTTTTTGGGGGGGGGGGGCAATAAACTAATTGATGCAACCATTTATCATTTTTTAGATGGTATCACTTAATTATAGAAAGTATAAAAAATGGAAACTTCTCCTCCTACAATGGGACCAAATGATTGACTTTTCAGTGAAACATAGCAGAGAAGAGTGGAGGTCAAAATAGGGTTAAAGGACAGTTTTGGATTGATTTTCTTTTTTGGTAAAAAGTTTAAATTAACCTAGCTCCCCAAAGTTTGGTTTCCTTTTTGTAAGAAGTTCATAGTGTTTTTTGGAGGCGGTCTTTTCTGAGTTGTACTGTCTATTCCGCTGTACAGTCTCTCATTGTACAGGGGACATATTGTATTCTGGCCTTTTGTTTTTAATGAAATACTTTACCTTACAGATTCAAAGAAAAAAAGGTCTGAAGTTGCTTTTATGGGCTTGATGGGATTCACCAGCCAGGCAGATTTTAGTATTTTAGAGAGAAAGAAGCCAAAGATAAATTGGAAATATTAGGTTCTGACAACCTAACCAGGCAGATTTTAGTATTTTAGAGAAAGAAGCCAAAGATAAATTGGAAATATTAAGTTCTGACGACCTAACCAGGTTCTAGGCTTTCAGCCCAAAACATTGGCTTTTGTCCCTTGCTATATAAACGGTTGAACACTAGAAGAATGTTGTGCATCTATCAAAGGCACTCTGTTGGCCATGTGTCCAAGGTACAAGTGTATTACTAGGTTGATGCTGGAGTTCCATGAATCCAATCAATTGCTGAGGACTATAATTGAACTACACTCAACAATAATGGTTATGGAGGAACTTTGGAGGAGGGGATGGTCTCTTTTGGCCCCCAAACAAGTTGTTGCAAGGAGGTGATCCTTATATAATCCTTCATAAAAAAATAGAGTCAACTCCACCCTAAACAGAACCTGGAAATTGGTTTTAGGTACCACGTGTGAACACAATAGCCTTCCAGCAAAGAGGCAGGGGGCATGCAAGGCAATATTTTTCTGCAAAATGCATTCTATTTCACATTTTACTTTTCAACTATCTTAATATTCTTCGATCAGATGTCTGCATAGCATCCATCTATTGCATCTTCATAAAGTAACTCCAAATCTTCTCTGACAGCTGGTCTACAACTTATGATGATCTACTCTCAACTAATGAGCCTTTTCCCCAGCCAATTCCATTACCAGTAGGTTCTTTTAAAACTTTTATCCCATTTATTTACATAATTGTGGTAATGGTGTTATTATCATATAATTTGTTGGTTGATTATGCAGGAGATGGTAGATTTTTTAGTTGATATCTGGAGTGAAGAAGGGCTCTATGATTAAGTCATCGGAGGGAATTTATCTAGCAACAATGTCACTGAATTTCATTTAAGGTGATTGACTAGATTTGGTATACAAGCCCAGTTTAGCCCACAAACCAAGACATACTGGTGTTATATATCTGGTTTACTCGGTCACAAAATTGATGGCAGAACAGTTCCTTTCTTTGCTAAACTTAAAAGAGGATTACATTTGCATCATCTTTATAGATGGCAAACTGATAGTCTAGGGCAGCCATGTAGTAAGTTGAGAGAGGATATAGATTAGCTTCAATCCACAGCTATACCGTGGTTTTTTTTTTTTTTTAATTATCACTAATTCCTGAGCATGAGTGGTTGTAGTTTAGTTAGGCAATTTTTCACCATGGTGCTTCCTTTGTGAATGTTGGTTACAGCATCAGTTAGACAAATAGCCCATGTTACCATTAACCTATAGTGGTTCTAAATTATTTGATTTGTATACTGAATATTCCATTTATACCTAGGTTTGTTGATACTATTGGTTAAAGCCGAATAAGCTTAGTCAAAGTGCTGCTCCTGTTAAGGATTACGACAGTGGGGTCCTGAGCACCTGCGAACAAAATATGTTCCAACACCCTATCAACATCATTAGACACCGCACATCTCATCATACATGGCGGGTTCCACTTTTATGGTGGGCCCCAGTTTCATAGTGAGATGTGCAGTGTCAGATCAAGTTGGTAGGGTGTTGGAATTTGTTGGCAAGAGATTCCAATTGAAGACATTGACCGGCTAAATACTGAATGTCATCTTGTCCAATGCTGGGTGCTGGCTCCCTCTATACTCTCTAGCTTGCCCCTGTGCTCAAAACATTGACCATTCAAACAAGTGATTAGCAATGGAATGACTAGTCCTCTCTGGAATATATCAATTAAAAAGGGAACTGGTGGAAAAAAGTGTAGTCTTCTTCTGTGGGGCTATATAGCATTGAAATTATAAGTACAAAATCTCTAGGAGAGAATATGATGCCTGCTTATTAATTGTTCTTTTTGCAATATTTGGGTTGTCTTTGAGTTTCAAGGGGTTCGCTAATATGCATGATTTTGTTTTAAGAAACAGAACAAATTGCCACATCAACAAGAATATGATTTTACTGATGTGGCAATTGTTTATATATATTGGCAATGGTAAACTGAAACACCCCCTACATGATCAGGTTGGATTATAGTGCTGAAAGCCTTTGCGTTGAAGATTGGGACCATAGGGTTGGGCTTACCAAAGTGTTAAGAGTTCCAAATTTGAGAAGCGCCATATATAGATATATATATATATACTCCTCTATAATATTGTTGCCGCACGGATTGGTCGGGGGAAACGATGTAAAATCACTTTCTAGGTTTCGAATGTTGGTTGAGGACTTCGAGGCCTTGGAAGTGGTGAGCCAAAATCGAGGACCGCAAGTCGAGGCAAGGTATTCCCTCCGAGGATCGTGGTAGCCGAGGACTGTGGGTCGAGGCGAGGTCCTTGGTGACCAGAGATATTGCAAGACAGGAAATGTCAAAGGTCTCGGGTGGGTATGTGAGGCAGAGGCTTTGACGCTCAAGTTAGTACGATGTGTAAAGTAGGAGAGGGTGCAGGTGAGGTCTTGGCGATAGTCCTCGAATGCACCAAATCTCCCAGAGTAAATACTAAGGAGGCAAGGTAGGTGTAGGGAGTAAATGAGTAAATTTGTGTTGGGATTTTTTGTTCTGGATCCCCTTTAAGGGGGAGTTACCTCTTATTTATACTTGAGCATGTTGGAGGTAGGTGAAGATGAATGCCCCGGATGAGAGCCGTACGAGGTTAGGTAGCAGGTCCTGGTAGGTACATCTGACCGTCATGCGGTTGGCTCCGTACGAAGGCAATAGAGCTCCCTCCTGCTGTGGCTGACTCTGTCAGACGTTAGTGGGCTGGGCTTCCTAGCCCGCGATGGGCTGGGCCAAGCTAACCCACATCAAATATGTATAACACACACACACACATAAATATAGGAAGAAATACAATGCAATACAGTTTCAAACATAACAAACATGCTATATACCCAAAAGAGATTAGCACTGCAAAAAATCTGAATTTGAAAGAGATTATTGAAAAGAGATTAGGAGTGCAAAAAAATTTGAATTTGGAAAGTTTCCTTAAATATAGGAATTAGTTAGAAAGTAATTATAGAAATTAACAAGAATGCATTAAAAAAATCTGGCTGATGTGCTCACTATATTAGTCTACATTGATCAATGTGTCAATGCTGTGGATACTGTGAAATGAAAAATGAAGTTTTGGCCATTCCACTCATGTCATGCCATGTGCCAATAATCTTAAAAACCAACAAATCAGCATGTAAACCTTGTGATTTGGCCTTTTAATTTAGGTTTAGTATAGATAGCTTTGAAAAGAGCCACTGTTGAAACATGTTGAATCACTGTTTGGTATTGTTTTTCTTTTTTTCTTTTTAAACTTTTGCTCCATTTTGAATCACTGTTTGGTATTGTTTTTCTTTTTTTTTTTCTTTTTAAAATTTTGCTCCATTTTCTTCCATTTGCACCTCAAGTTTGTCACTCTATTTGACCCTATTTTTCTCACACAATGGGACTTAGCCCATCCCTCATGGCCCATAACCCCTCCCTAAAAAAAAAAATCTTATGACAACATGATTTGATTCTAAGCCCATTTTGGGAGTGCTTATTTGATAAATAAGTACTTATAATGAGGGGCACTTTGACAGAACCCCAAAAACCTTCTAATCTTTGATGTGCTTCAATCTCTTATCCCCCTTACCAGCAAGCTAGTTGGCACCTCGGAGATAGGTTCTTCTACCCACAAGACACTATTCACATGCTACCTACAGAGCCACAAGATGCTACAGCTGCACACCTCTATCAATGACAACATACAAGTACGAAACATGTTGAACGTGCCGCTGTAGCGTATTGTGGGTGGTAGATATGAATGGGGAACTTTGGCTGTTAGGAAAAAAACAGCCTGGGCTGTGTTTGGGAGCTTCATGTGCATGACATATTATCTTGGGCTTCAGGTAAAAGAGTATCTGCAATCAATATTCTTTTAACCAAAAAGACAAATAAGGAACTAAGTTGGATAGTGTGTCATGTGGAGAAAGCTGAGGTTGAATGGTTGTGGGCTTCATGTATTTTATGATTGGTGTGGAATGTTATTATTGGTTCCACAGCCTGCTGAGCAGCTAACACGTTCAATTAATCCCATCTCATTTGTGAGGGCTTCAGCTTTAATTAAGCTGCCTTCACTGAAGAAGCTACTAAAAATAGCTTTGCCAGAAAGTTACTTTCTTGGGCTCAACCATAACCAAAGCGTATTTGGACTTTCTTGGTTTTTTCACCAAACATAGCTTTTAGGCTTTCTGTCATCCTTATGTGGGGCCCACCTTGCAAAGCTATAAGCCGCTGTGTGAAAGCCCTCCCAAGCGGCCACGAAAAATATCCGTGTTTGAGCCAGCAGAGCTTTCTGCCTGTTGATTGGGGCCATGCAAGGAAGATAATGCCATAATGGGCCAGGTTGTGGTTGGGTTACGGCCGTGGGTGGCCCATTTCTAAACCCAGTTTAGAATGGACATCCCAAGAAAGTCCATATCCACATCTAACCGAGAGTATGGACAATGGGAGAGGTTGGCTGGCGCCACCGCGGCACAACGCCAGCGTCCAACTCCGAGAATTGGTATGTCTGATCACCGCGCGCATCTTAGAAAGCATTCGTATTTTTCCATGGAAGAACAAATACAGAAAGGAAGATCCTAAGCGATCTTAGTGCATTTTCTTCTTTGACTTCTTCGTCTTCGTCTATATCTTTTCTTTCCCCTATTATTTGGGTATTACAAGGTAGAGATGGATAAAGTGAAAAGTCTGTTGAAACCCAAGCCAAATCCACAGCAGCAATTGAGAGATTGGCAGAGGCGACTCAAGCAAGAGTGCCGCAATATCGAGCGCCAAATCCGAGGTCAGTTCTCGGTTTACAGTCAACAGCCCAATATGTCGTTCTTTTTTTTTTTTTATCAAGTTCTTTTGCCTCTGTTTCCGATATGTATCATTCATTCCAAAACGGATGCAGTTTGAGCCTTGTTTCCTTCCACGGATCGGGATTTTGATCAATGGGATCGTCTGATACGATGCTTGTTTTAGTGATTTTGAATAACGATTTTTCATGGGTTGCTTTTTTGTTTATTCCAGATGTGCAGAGAGAGGAGAAGAGTGTACAGAAAGCGATTAGAGAAGCTGCCAAGAGAAACGACATGGTCTCAGCAAAGGTATAGCCTTTTTGAGTTTTCTTCGCTAAAATAAAATTCTGCTGAATTTTATTATATTTATTCCAACTTTTTTTTTTCACCTCGTATCATGTTTTATGCATTATATGCTTGTTAGTTGATTTAGAAGGAAAGAATTTTGATTACCAAATAAAAAAGAAAAAATTATGAAGACCATAAAGAATCATGGAGCACGGAAGTAAATGGTCTCGACACTATCTTGATCATAAATTCATGAAATTTGATGGTTTCTCCTCCCTTAACTTACAATATAGGTTCAAATGATAGTGCCAGCTTCCCACCAAAAAAAAAAGATATGTGCCAACAAGATACAGTATTATATGTGCAAATGCTCTTTAAATCGTTTACTGATGTTTCCCGGTTATCCCATCAGTGCCCATATTGATACACTGTGTTAAATCCATTTGATCAGCCTGGTTATCAATGCTCATATCAGTTACCCTAACTTGTTGGACGTATACAGGCTTTTCATGATTAAGTACCAGTTCACATCTCCTCAGGGTTCTTAGTTTTGGTTAGGATTTCAAGCCATACTGAAAGAATAACTAGAATTATTTTCCCTAGCATGAAAGTTGTCATAATTCCTTTGTTTCTTCCCTTTGTTTTTCTTGATTCCATGACTAGAATTGTTTTTCTTTGATTTCAAGCTATACTATGCCCTTTTTTCACTTGCTTCTTTTTGTGCCAATATAGATTCCTCATCTTCAAGTAGATCTTAGGACATTCTTTATCTTTATACAGGAACATTTAGTAGATGTTTGGGGTGACAGCATACATCATTTGTTTGGCCTTACCTTTTAAGTCTCCTACACCAAAACACAAAACAATTGGATGTGAAGTTGCTAATATTTTTGGTTAAGATAAATTATATATATGAAAGAACTTCACTATTAAACAAGAAAGCAAGATGGGAAAAACTAAACCTTGGAGTTAAAAGGCAAACAGGAAAGGAAATTAATATCTATAAGTCAACTCACCTAGAATTAATTTTTCATAATCTCACTGGAGAGAGAACCAGTGTATTGCCTACTTGAAGTACCCAAGAACATTTATCAACAAAAAAGCACCCAAGAGAATGAGAAATTCAACTTTGGAAGTCATCTCAAGGATCTCTTTAAAATAAATAGATAATTTCCTTGAGAGATTGCACTTTTCTAGAAATGGAGTCTATAGCTTTCCTTGAGTCATTATAATGATTTATTGTTTTAGGGGACATGGAAATCTTGAGCTCTTAACGAATCCCAAACAGCTAAAGGATATAAGCCCAAATGGAATGTACCACCATAGAGCGTATGGAAACTCATCAGTTTAGGAGAAAAATGTGGACTCTTTGAGCAAACAATTGATGGATTATCTAGGAAGAGGGGAATTCTAAGATCTTTTCTGATGGGGTCTAGGACAAAGAGATTATTGGCCTGGTCACTGCTAGAGTGGTCCATTTTATCAGTATTGTTACAGTGATTCATTGTATTACTGAGGAGACTTGATTTTGGATACATGGATTTCTGACAATGCATTGAGGAAATGATAGGACTGCACACGATATTAGTGAAACTGAATTATAAAGGGGCAGTATTTTGGGAGAATTTTACAACATAAGGTGTTTGTGGAAAGGATGGCATTACACAGAATGGAATGGTGAAACAGGATTCATGTAGCCGACCCCATACAGTTGGGATAAGGCTTAGATGATGATGAAGTGTTTGTGTGAAGGACAGTAGGTCTTAGGAGAAGATTTAATGTAATCCAATATTCCCAAGAAAAGAGTGAATTGAACCTATCGATAAGACAGAGAGTGACTTCTAGGTTGCCATTAATGGATTCTAGAGGCTCCTATGGCTAATGGAGGTCTAAGGCATTTGATGAGGGAGGTTAAGTCTCAGTTTCTAGATTGCATATACCATTTTGATGGATTCTGAGGTCTGCTAACTTGAAGCAGATAGCCTAGTCAGATACTGGCCTCATGGAGGTTTGTTTGCCCCTTCCACTTGCCTTAGGTAAGTGGAGCTTGCATCATATCCTTTCTCCCTGACCTTAATGCGGTTTACTATTTCATGTTGAAGTTCATCATCCGTAGATTTAAATGGAGATCTTTTTTCTGCAGGTACTATTATGTTTCAAGTGAAGATGAAGAACCTTAGGATTTTAACTAGTGACACCTTTTAATTATCTTATCCTTTTCGATCCTTTCTGTTACTAATCTTCATGGTCAAAATCTCTGTTTTACTACATGCTTCTGACATTCAAAAGTTTTTTCCCCATATTTTACACTATGACATGTAATATGCTTTTAGGCACTTGCTAAGGAAATTGTGAGATCAAGAAAGGCTGTGAACCGTCTTCATGAGAATAAGGCACAGATGAATTCAATTGCAATGCACCTCGGGGAAAATGTTGGTATGGTAGATCTCTATATAAAATTATGGGAAATTGTCTAAAACTCACCACGAGTTTTCAGCATTTCTCTTAAACTCATCACAACTTTTCAAAATGTCTAAAACTCACCATGTCACTAACTTGACGTTAAAGAGACTAACGGGTGTTAATATATTACCATTTTAACCTTCATAGAAAAATATAAAATATATACTAAATAAATTATATTACCATTTTAATATTTAGACATGAAAAAGGAAAATGTTCAAAAAAATATTTTCAAATTATAGAAACTATATAAATTGAAAAAAATCAGAAAATAAAAATTGTAGAAAAACACCAAAAATTATAGAAAAACACATAAATTGTAAATAAATAACAAAAATACAGGAAAATTTATAGATTGTAGAAAATAGAAAAATGAAAAAAAAAACAGAAATTATAACAAAACACTAAAAATGCAAAAAAAAACAAGAAAATTGAAAAMTRAAAARRMCMWTTTTYYCTCTAASTCRCCATTCAAGGGTAATTTGGTCATGAAAATTGTTATTTATGCTGACATGGACACCTCTGTTAAGAAGCATTAACAGTGCACTAACGGAAGGTGAGTTTTAGAAAATAAAAACTTACTGACATGGTGAGTTTTAGACATTTTGAAAAGTTGTGATGAGTTTAAGAGAAATGTTGAAAACTCATGGCGAGTTTTAGACAATTTCCCCAAAATTATAGATTTACTTTTGCATATATCCTTCTTTTTGAGAAACTAAACTGTATATTTGAATAAGTTCTTAAGTGAATTTTCTAATTTATATTATTGCTTTTGTTCCCTAACCTCCTTTTTTTTTTGACCTTGCAAGAAAGAATTAGAATTATAAGGTAAGTTAGGTCCAAATTGATTTGCTTTGATTCGTAAGATAACTCTGTTATAAAAGCACATAAATAGAGGGCAAACTGTGTGTTTGTTTTTTTCCGCACCTAATAATAGGTCCAACTGCATAGCATCTTACATTTTTTTTGTTTGATAAATAACTGTATAGCATCTTACTTTGCATGGCTATCATATTTTATGATACCTGGATGCCTGTACACGGATGCCTTATTATGTTAGATATTTCAGTTTTTGGTATAAATTTTGTCTCTAAGACCTTGTCCAGTGGTGTCCCCATCAATATGGGTAATGTAGATAATATGTATGTCTTTACAGTCACATATATTTTGCTGCTAGAGAAGGCATTGACCTGGGAGGAAGGGTAAACCCATAGGTATTCCCATGCAATTGCATGTAGCGTTTGGGAAGAAAAGAGAAAATCTATAGATTCCATACTGAAAATATTAAGGACTTCTTTGTGTAGAACTGCAGTAGATTGTTTATGGGCATGTATATTTGTTCTATTCTTATTTGTCTTTATTTTAGGGCAGAAGGGTATTATTGTCATTGTACACTATAAAATTGCTCTTATAAATACAAATCATTGGGGTGGTAGGAATATTCAATTCTGCTCCCTTTTTTCTTTTTATTTTCTTCTCTGTTTCTCTTCTCTTCTTTCTCCTTGTCAGCTTTCTGTCCTTTTTTTTTCCTTCTCTTAACACTAAAATAGTGTTCTGCTAGTTGACAGCTCAACAAGTTGGTATCTGAGCAGGTCTAAGCCCTCGTTTTTTGATCTCATGTTGCCTTGACCCATCCGGTTACATGAGATAAGTTTAGGGCTGGATGTTCAGTTTGTTTTGGCCTGATTCTTGAAGGCTTCTTGGAGATTCAGTTCCTGCCCAAGATTGGAGATCTGGAGACTGCCCAGGAACCAGGAAGAATCAGAGAGATCAGATCTTTTTACGGTTTAAACATTAAATCTTTGATTGAAGGTGGCACCCAGTGTTTTCTGGGTAGATTTTCTTTATCCCCTAAGATTGATTTGAAGCAGTAGGTTTTGGGACTTCTGGAGGGAGTGGCTGACCTGTTTTATCTTTCTCTAGGGTTGGTCCTAGGGTTTTACTACAGGAGATAGTCTGAATCATAACCAGAAGGGGTTACTTCAGATTGTTTTTATATGTTGGGTTGCTGAAAGAGTGTTTTCAACCTATTAACAGGTTGTTTGAATTGATTGTTTCATTTGGGAGATTTTTTTTATCAGGTAGGTGTGAAATCAAGTTAACAGCAGGGTGTTTTTTCTCCTCTTTTGGCCAGATTTTGAAGTGTTGGAATCGTGTGCAATATGGAGGCTGCTATAAGTGAACCTAAACTTAGTTGAGAAGGTAAGTTAGGGTCTGAAAGTCTGACAGGAAGTATTAGTTTTCAGATTGCAACAGTGAAACTTGATGGGATGCAATTATTTAGAGTGGGCTCAGTTTGCTAAAATGGCAATCGGAGGAAGAGGAAAGATGGGTTATTTGGCTGGTGATACTAATATACCGGACACTACAGATGCTTCTCATAGTAAATGGGTTCAAGAAAAATATATGGTGATGACATGGCTCTGCAACTTTATGCAGTCCCATATTAGCCAAATTACCTATGGAAGAAAATGGCTAAAGAAATTTCGGATTATGTGTAGAGACACATTCTGAGCCCCTTGATGTTGCTAGAGCTTCTGACTTAAGGAGTGAAGTTACCAATCTTAAGCAAGGGGAGAAGCTGATGTCAATTTACTTTTCTACCCTAAAATCATTGTAGCATGAGGGAAACAATTGATCGGAAGAATAGAAACAATTTCGCTACTTAGAGGAAATTGGTTGAGAGGAATAGAGTTTTTAAGTTTTTTGCTGGGTTGAACTTAGATTATGACATAGTTTGGTAGCAGATTTTTACTCGAGATAGTAACACTTTGTCTCAGGCATACTCTCTTGTGGGCTGAAACAGTCTCCCAAAGCATGGTTTGACAGAATTATATATTCCTTGGAGAATGGAGAGATTTGGTTATATGCAAGCTTAGACTGGTCGTACTCTATTTAAAGAAATAGATCTTTGGTGACTATCCTTGTGGTTTATGTTGATGATATAATGATCACAGGCAATAATGTGGGAGAAATTGTCTCTCCTAAGAAGCTACTAAATAAGGAGTATGAGGCAAAATACTAGTGTGAACTGAAATACTAATATTTCTTGGGCATTGAAGTAGTCAGGTCTAAACACGGTATATTTGTGTCTCAGAGAAAGTATGTTCATGATCTTCCCCAAGAAACAGGAAAATTGGGTGTTAAACTGGTAGATACATCTATTGAGTTAAATCACAAGATCAATGCAAAGGGTGGTGAACCTATAGAAGATAAGGCTATGTATCAATGGTTTGTTGGGAAATTTCTCTATCTTTGTATGATTAGACGACATTTCTTTTGCTATCAATTTGGTTAGTCAGTATATGCACATTCTAAGAGTATACATCTTCTAGCTGTTAAAAGGATTCTTGCTTACTTGAAGAGGTGTCCAGGTAGAGGCATACTTTATCAGAATAGTTACCAAATGAAGATTGAAGTGTACAATGATGTAGACTAGGCCAGGTGCATTGGTGATAGGAGGTCTACTCCAGGTAGAGGCATACTTTATGGGCTTGTTTATTTGTTCTTACTCTTCTCTGTCTTTATTTTAGGGCAGTAGGGTATCATGGTCATTGTACATTATAAAATCTCTTATAAATACAAATCGTTGGGGCAGCAAGAACATTCAGTTCTCCCTTTTCCTTCTCATTCTTTTGATCTCTTCTATGCTTTTCTTTTCATTGTATTTTGGGTGAGTGAGAGCTCTTTAGAGTGGTACCACCTATCTCCTTTGACTTGAGGCTTTTATTGCCTAGGGGTCTAGGGAGGACTTTTCCATAGGACAAAAGGTGGCTTAAGACTTTGGTTAGAAAAGAAGGGGATAAAATGGCTCAACAAAGTGGCACCTAGGAGCCAATCGAGGGGTTATGAGTGGAATTTATCACCTTGCTTGAGTGACTAGATAGTTGGGGGACATGATTTTGATCTTCTTTGATGGATTGTGACCAATGTTTTAAAAGGTGTGGGAGCTCTAGGCAAGGTGCTCCCAAAATTCCCTAAGGTGTATGCCAAAGGCACTAACACCTCTGAGGCGTATGCCTCTGGCACTTTTTTCATGAGGCATGCTAGAGGTGCATGCCTCGTGCGCCTCATGCACATCTGATATAAAAATACAGAAAAAAAAAAAGAAAAAAAGAAAAAAAAAAGGAAAGGAAAGGAAAGGAAAAGAAAAAGAAAGGGAAGGGAAAGAAAAAGAAAGAGAAGAAAAAAAGAGAAAAGGAAAGAAAAGAAAAGGAAAGGGAAGGGAAAGAAAAAGAAAGAGAAGAAAAAAAGAGAAAAGGAAAGAAAAGAAAAGGAAAGGGAAGGGAAGAAAAAATAAGGGGAAAGAAAGTGGTTTGCTCCTTGCCCCTTCAGTTGGGGGGCTTTGCCCCCTCAGACCCCCCGCCCCCCTTTTGATGCAGCCCAATTTGTTTTTTTGAGTTAGGCTTGCCTGTGCTTCGACAAAACCCCCCTTTCAACTAGTGTTATGCATCTTTATTGTTCTTAGTATAAAAGATTTTTATTAAAAATAAAGAAAAAATGAGATCCACCCTTCCTCTTCATCCTCCTCCTAACCCCCCTCCTATTAAGGCGGCTTACTCCTCCTTGTGTTCGGGAGGCTTACACCTCTTGTGTTCTGAACTACGCCTCACGCCTCTAGGTAGTGGAACGCCTTGTGCCACGCCTCCGCGTTTTAAAACATTGATTGTGACTGCCTTTTCCTTGACTTCTATTTTGGAATTTTCCTTTTATTTTGATGAGTTTGCTTTTTTTCCTTCTCTTTTTTTTCATGTTTTGGAGGATTTATGTTAAGATTTTTAACTTTTCTTCTTCATGATCATGTTGCCCCTAATTTGGATGGAGATGGGTAAGTATTCCTCAAAAGAACCCTAGGGAAGGTTAATTGGGGTAAAAGTGAAAATATTTTTGTGCTTTTGTGCTCTTTTTTTTTTTAATTCTTTAGGTTTAAGAAAGAAAAGGACAACTCCAAAGTGGCTTGCAAGGGATTAAGATGTGATCATGAGTGGCTTGAGATAAATATTCAGACAAAGATGGCCTCCCCTTTTGTGGATCTCTCGAGGTTTTCGTTACCCCTTGTCTAAGATACATCATACAAGTGGTAGACTCTAGGAGACCTTTGCTCAGTTTTTTTTCCTGGATTTTTTTACTTTTCTTTCTCTTTTTTTCCATGTTGCCCAAAGAGATGCTCAAGGTGAGATTTCATTCTAGGAAAGGATTTAGTTGTGTTTTGGGACTTTTCAAAAGGAAAGGCCAAGGCTCAATCATGGGTAGCAAGGGGTGAATGTGGAAACATAGGTGGCTTAGTGGAATAGCAATCAACTAGAGATGGCCTCTCTTTTAGTGAACCATAATCAGTTGCTTTGCCCTTAGTCTCGGATTTGATGAGAGTAGAAAGGGAATTTCTCTTTTTCTTTTATGATGGTGCCCTAGCTTTTTTTCTGGACTGCCCTTTCAGGTTTTCAACCTATCAAGTTATTTTTTTCCTTAACTTTTGCCTAGACCACCATTTTAGGTTTTTAGTCCAATGGGCTATGCATGGTATTTTTTTAATCCTGTTAGCATTGGTAAGCCTTGGGAGTTCATTTCCATCAAGGTCGACAAGTTGAACTTCATGACTAGGTAATACTTTCATGATGACATAAGGAACCCAATTAGAGTTGAACTTTTCCCTAGCATCAAGATGACCCCCTATGATGGCTTTCAACACTAGATCTCTTGGTTGAAACTCCCTTGGTCAAATTGTCTTGGCAAAACCTTTGTCAATTGACTCTTGATAGGCTTTTATGTTGCATCAAGCGTGTAACTTTTTTCGTTAATGTTCAATAACTCTTACACTCTAATTTGTAGTCATTCTTCTTTAGAAAGGGCATCTTCCATCAAAATCCTTCTAGTCAAAATCAGGACTTCAATGGGGAGTATTGGTTCCACCCCATACACCAAAGAGTAAGGTGTAGCACTAATCAAAGTGTGGATGAAGGTTCAATAAGGCCATAGGACATATGGGATATTTTCATGCCAGCCTTTGTATGTCCCTATGGTCTTCTACAATATTGATAGTCTTGTTGGCAGCTTCGATAGCTCCATTGGTCTGAGTTAGGGGTGTCAATTGGACTGGATTTGGTACAATCCATTCCAGTCCAATGTGAGTCCATTATAAATGGATCAGGTCCAATCCAATCCAATGAATATTTTGGACCATTTTGGACCGATCTAATTCAATGTCTAGACCATCCAATCTGTTCAAATTCGTTTGGATTTAGATAGGTTTCAACCCAAACCTAGTTCATTGACACCTATTCTTATCTTATATCAATGGACCAGATATTGGCTTAATCCAGCCCAGTCCATTATAAATTTATTACGGACAGACCAGGTCCAGTCCAATCTAATAAATATTTTGGACTGGATTGGTCCAATCCAATATGTCTTGTTGGGCCGTCCAATCCATCCAAATTGATTTTGGACTGGATGGGGTCCAATCTAAAACCAGTCCATTGACACCCTTAGCCTGAGGTCTATATGGGGAAGACTTGTGCCTTTTGATTCTGTACTTCTTGCAAAGAGTATCAAGGTATTGGTTGTCAAAGTTCAGCACATTGTCAAAGATGATTTCGCGTGGAACTCCAAATTTGTAAATAATGTTGTTCGTGATGAACTTGGCTACATGCTTTTGGTGACATTCTTGTAGGATGTTGCTCCGATTCTCCTTGTAAAGTACTATATCACCATGAGGTTGTACTTGTGATTGTTAGATGCTTTAGGAGTTATCCTACTAATGATGCTTATTCCCTACTCTAAGAATAAGAATAACCAAACTAGGTTGTGAAGACCGATAGGTGGTGCATGGACCATGGAGGACATCTCCGTATATTTCACATTGGTGGCATCTCTTGGTAAACTTGTAGTCTTCCCACCATAGTGCTCTAGCAATACCCCATTCATTGTATTTTCTTTGCTAGTATGTGCCCATTCATGTGGGGTCCACAACCACCCATGTGGACTTGTCTTATCTCAAATTCTCAATTGTTCTTGCTTAGTCAAGCAGAGTAGGTGAGTTTTATCTTGGGCCCTCTCGTGCAATTTTTTGCCCTATAGTAATACCAATAGGCTAATTGCTAAGTTGTCCTATCTTTATATGAAACATCTTCTGGAAAAGACTTGTCTTCTAAGTATTGTTGAATGTCATAAAACCAGGGCTTGCCATCTAACACTATAGTTGTGTTGCCAATGGTGTAATCAAAGTTTAAAATGTCGATGTCGATGTTGCTTACCCAAATATAGGACATATGTCGGTAATGTCAGAAATATTGTAAAAATTATAGACATTGTGGAAATATTATGAAATATGTGGAAATATGTAACGATATTCTATAAAATGATTAAATAAACATTAATGCACCTTTCTAGACTATTATCTTCCATGATGCATATCTTTTTGTTCTAATAAATAATTAGTTTAAGTAATATTTTTATTATTATATAAAATATCTCACTATTTTTGGTTTTTATGAATATTTTATCTCAAATATAAACTTTCTTATTATTTATTTCATTTTTTTTACTTTTATAATGAGGGTATACAATATCACTATATAAACTATTTATTAAATCATATAAATTAGACAAACCATTTAATATTTTATTATTATAAAAACATATTATTCATGCACTTTATTTTATTTTAATAAGTAGTTAGTTCAATCATTTATTTTTATGAATATTTTATATTTTATCTTAAATATTAAGTTTCTTATTATTTATTAATTTTTGTTAGCTTTTATAATGAGGGTCTACAATATTACTATAGACCTTCATATACTTGTGATAAGACTATAAGAATATTACTATTAGGAGGTCTATAGTATTACAATAGACCCTATTGCTCTATAACATACTTGTTATTATGTTTTAAAGATTCCATTTAAAGGCTTGCTTTTGTGGTGGTCTATAGACTTAAGTAGACCATCATGTACTGTGGCATGTCTGTTGTAAAATAAGTTTAAACATTTAGGCTTAAGGGTCCATTAGTCATTCGAACCCTCAACCTGAAATTTCAAAGACTCTACAAGCACGCAAAGATGCAGTGCTCTCTTTTTCTCTTTTTGTTTATGATGAAATTCGATTGTCTTCACTTTGAATATATGCTGATTTGTCGACATTTGGATGAAATGTTTCGAAATATTATATATTTTTTTTGTTTTTTTAAATGACATAGGCGATATTTACTGAATGGTCGAAATATCGACCGACATTTTGTAATTTTTTAATTCAAGTGAGAGTTCATGTCGGTATGTCTCGACACCGGCATATGTCGGGCGACATTAGCGAAATGTCACGACATTTTAAACAACGGGTGTAATAGTAAATTAGTTCCTCTTTTTGTTCAATCACAATTGGATGGATGCGACTCCCTTTAGGCATCTGGAATAGTGAACCCAAGGTTGCTAGTGCATTGGCTAAGTGCTTCTGTTCTCTAGCTATATGGTGAAAAGAGATGTCTGGTCAGATTTTATAGGTGATCATGATATGTCTTGAGTCTTTCATTCTTGATCTTCCAATGTTGATTTGCCCGACTAATGATGAGTAGGGAATCACCATAGGCTTTGATTGTTTTGACATCTAGCATCAACGCTGCTTCCAAAGCATGATTGGTGATACATGCCTCATATTCTTCCATGTTGTTACTGAAGGGAACTTTGATATGAAAATGAGTGGGACCTGTAGTTTTTCTGGAGAGACAAGGATGAATCCTATACCTCTACTTGCGTCATTCTTGGTTTCGTCAAAATACATGTTCCAACAACTAATTGCTTGTTCTGATTCTTCTTCATGGGTGAGGATGTCATCATTTGGGAATTCTGCTCTTGGAGGCTTGTATTCTGGAAGGGGGTTCTGTGAGATTGTCTTTTATGGCTCAACCTTTGATAGAGTTTTGTATCGCATAGATGATGTCAAATTCTGATAATAGAAATTGCCACCTGACTGTCCTTGTAGAGAGACTAGGTCGAATGAGCCTTAGTGTTCTTTTATTTTCTTATTAGATGTGTCTATGTTAATGGGTCTTCCCATATAGGCTTATCAACTATTTTTTGCTCCTTTTATGTTTTGTTTATGAGCTGGCCGCCCCATTAAGGGCATCATTGTAATTGTATCACAAAGATTAAGTTAATAGATGTGATTAGGAGTAAGGGGAGAGATTAGATCGAACTCTTCTCCTTCTCCCTTCTTCCATCCTCTTCTTCTTTTACTGCTGATTTCTGCTGCTGCTTCTTTCCGATATCTCTAATTTCAATTCTTTCTGATATCAGAGCATCTTCCTACCATTTTTTCTTTTTTCTTTAACCCATACACCCTTCGATTGGAAGTGTATGGAGATAAGTTGCTGATTATCTTTAAGCTGTTTGTACCTAGTTGGTAGAGGGTTGGAGATCTAGAAGTTGGGAGTGGAATGCCAAGAAATTGACGCTGCCGTTTTTTGCCCAAAAACCCTAGCCAACTAGAGACTTTTCAAGTTACAGATCAAGGAGATTATGTAAGAATGGCGCTCAGGGCTTGGGAGGTTTCTTTTGATCCCTATAAGAGATTGATTGGAGTTGGAAGCCTTTTGGAAGTCTCTGGTAGGAGCAGCTGCAGTTCTCTCATTTATCTCAGGTGGCCTAGACCAAGGCAAGGCCTGTCTTTATTATCTTGCTTCTGATATTGATAAGTGCTTGTTGATGTAGTAGATAGCTCTTTCTTTTCTTCCTTTCTCATCATGTTGTCCAAGTTATGCTTCATTGATGTGTCTATCACCGAGTGATATAGGATGGGTGGCTGGCCTAGAACTAATTGTATGAGGATTGCAGGGTTGACTAGATACTCCTTGATCTTGTCAATTGTTGCTTGACATTCCTCGAAAGAATTCTTTTTGAGCAACTTGAATATTGGTTCATAGATGGGAGTCAATTGGGTGATGAACCAACTAATGTAATGTATCCTTCCCAAAATTCCTTTTATCACTTTCTCTTTCATGGGAGGTGGTATCTATAGAATTGCCTTGACTTTGATAAGATCAACTTCTATTCCCCAATGATTGGTCATGAACTCCAAGAGTTTGACAGAAGTTGTATCAAATGCAAACTTATGAGGATTCAACCTTAGATTGAACTCTTTTAGCCTACTAAACACCTTTTTGAGGTTGGCAATGTCTTATTCCCTTTTCTAAGATTTGGCTATCATGTCATTGGCATATACTTTATCTCTTTGTGCATCATGTAATGGAACAAGGTTGTCATGGCTTGTTGATAAGTAGCAATAGAGTTCTTAAAACTGAATGGCATGACTTTCTAATAATTAGTGCCCCGAGGTATGTTAAAGGATATTTTCTCCCTGTCTTCCTTTTCCATGAGAATATGGTTATACTCTGAGAAGCCATCTGTGAAGGAGAGAAGGAACTCCAAGCAATGCTGCTTGCTAGGATGCCAATGTGAAAGAGAGGAAAGTCATCCTTAGGGCTGGCTTTGTTCAAGTACTTGTAGTCTATGCCCATTTTGCATTTTGACTCTTCTGTCCTTGAGCATTGGTACCATATTTGCCACTTAGGGTAGTGTGAAACTAGGAGAGAACCTACATTACATTGCTTTTTATTTCTTCTTTGATCTTGAGGGCCCATTTTGGCTCGAGTCCCCTAAGCTTCTGCTTCATTGGTTTTGCCCCTGTGGTAGGCAATTTGTGCACCACAATGTTTGTGCTTAGGTCAGACGTGTCTTAATATGACCAAGCAAATATTTTTTTGAATTCTTTCAATAGTGCAACCATAGCTTCTCTTTCCTCGGGGCTAAGGATATTGTCTACCCTGACTATTTTTGGGTTGTCTTCAGTGCCGATGTTGATGGTCTTATCCCATCCCCTCGTCCTTTGGGACATTTCTTCGTGCCACTTGAATGATTTTGTTAGCCCTTCAGTTGTATCCTTGTGTTCATCACTTGGACTATTCTCAGGGTCAGAAGGTGAAGCCAATTTGAAACCCTTAGAAGACCACAAAGACGTATAGAGATTGTGACGAAAAGCTCCCCTATGCTCTATGGGCTTATCATGTCTCCACCCACACTCCCATCAGCACTACACCTTACTGTTGGTGTACAGGATGGAACCAGTACTCCTCATTGAGGTTCAAATTCTGACTTGAAGGATTTTGATGTAATATGCCCTTTTAAAGAAGAATAGTTGTAGATCAGAGTGGAAGATTTACTAAACATTGATGAAAAAAGATTACAAGCACTTCGCGACATAAAAGCCTACCCAGAGAGAATTGCTAGATGTTTTGCAAAGAAAATCCAAACAAGGGAGTTTTAACCAAGAGATCTAGTGTTAAAGCCATCATGGGGGACCATCTGATGATAGGGGCTAGTTCAAGCCTAACTATCCTTCAAGTGCTGATGTTGAGAACTGCCAAGTGCTTCTAGGAATTTTTTTTTCTTTTTTTATGCGCTAATTTTTTCTCAGGTTGTCCTTTTGGGTTTTCAACTCAATGGACTAGAAGAATGTCCTTTCTTTGGAGTGGTTGCATATAGAACAGGGACCTAGATTGCCTACATGCTCAAGGTGGGATCAAGCCATCATAGTTCAATAAGAGATTGATTAATGACAAGTGCTATGTAGCTTAATGAGATTTAGAAAGGGGACAAAATATGGTTTGGGACTCGGGTGATGAAAGAAAAGGATAAAAAAGGCTCAAAACGGATATATATTGGGTTGCTTTGAAGGATTGTGGGTTTGTGATGAAGGATAGTAAGGTTTAGGTGAGGGTTCTAGGGCACCTTCTTCGCTGAGAGTTGTAAGGCTAATGGCCCTTTTCTTTCTTTTTTTTTTTTTCCCTTTTGAGTGAGGGGTTCCTTGGCTCCTTCGACTTAAGGCTTTCGTTGTCTAGGGGGTCTTTGGGGGGGGGGGTTACTTTTCCATAGGACAAAACATGGCTTAGGACTTGGGTTAGAAAAATAAAAGAGTATAAAAAGGCTTAAACAAAGTGTCACCTAGTGCCAATTGAGGGGTTATGAGTGGAATTTATAATCTCACTTGAGTGACTGGATAGTTGGGGACATGTTCTGGACCATTTTTGATGGACTGTCTGTGAATTTGACTTTTCCTTGAATTTTGTTTTGAACTTTTTTCCTTTTCTTTGGATGATTTTACTCTTTTTTGTTATTTTTTTTTGCAGGATTTATGTCAAGGTTCTGAATTTTTCTTTTTCATGGTCATGTTGCCCCTAGTTTTGATGGGGGTGGGTAAGTATTCCTCATTCCTCAAAAGAACCCTAGGGAAGGTTCTGAATTTTTTCTTTTTTCTATCTTTTCTGGGTCAGAAGCTTTGAGATATCACGTAGTATCTTTCTTCATCTCTTGGATGTTAGTATCCATTGACAAATTTAGGTGAAACTCTGGTACATCCTCTCATGTATTCTCTAGTATTTTGCTATTAGTATATATGCATTGCCTATTTGTAGAAGTAGTTTACATTTTTCTATAACAGAAGTTTGGGTTAGAAGCACATTGCCAAACTTATTATATTGGCCATTGACAAACTTGTTATGTTAGAAGCACATCGCCTCTAAGTTAGGTCAGCTAGTTGATTTGTTGAATGGGGCAACCGGTTATTCATAGATGTACCATGGTCATAATTAAGACAAATGCTGGACTAGTGCTACATTGAAGGCAATACCCAATTTGAATTGTTTGACTCCTGAATGCAATGAAACACTAAGAAATTATATCAGTTGGATGCTGAATGTCCTTAATCATGATGTACAATGTATGAATCAATCTTCAGCTGAAATGGAGTAATGGATACCTCACTGTTCCATGTCTATTATAGTCTTTTTATTCTTTCTGTTAACAGTATAGACTGCATCAGAGTCCATATTTGAGTGTCTTTTATAAGTTATATAGGTTTAGTTTTAAAGCAGTTAGGAGCTGGTTCTGGTCAGTCAATGAGTCTGAATCAGAAACTTTTAAAGGGAGAACCAGGAATTTCTAGTGAGTTTGTATTGAATCTGTGTAATTAATTTTTTTTTTGGAAAAGATGAATGTAATGAAATAAATTGAAGCTTGTGAGATCCAAGGACGGGTATTTTGGAGTTTTCTTCTCTCTTGTTAATATCTTTCTTCTTACTATGTCTCTAATTTCACACATTTTTTTCCTGAATCTTGGAGTACTCTTGATTGAATCTCATTTAGTCTTTAAGTTCTTGATTTCTTCTTTCTGAATTCTTGCTAATTGCTTGAATTTCTAACATTCACAAATAATCTTAAACTTCTCAATTATTTGTTAGGGATCCCACCCCCTTTTCTTTGTGCTATAATATAATGATTTTGAGTTTTATCTATTCATACACTACATAGTCAAGGCCATTTTCTTATGTACACTATAAATAGAATTCCTCGTAGTAACAACAGTAGTGATGCTGATCATGAGAATTAGCTGAATTCTTGATCATATACTGAACTAGTTGAAGCCCCTTTAACTTTCAGGGTTTCCTTATCCAGGCCCATCTTCCTATCCTTGATTAACCTCTTCAGGATTCTCTGGGTAGATTTTGATTAGGTATGTTTCAGATAAAATTGGGTAGATCCTTGGGTTATGAGAGGTGGAGCTCTGGTCCTTGGCATCTTTGTCACCAAGTCATGGTTGCTAGAATCTTGGACTCTAGTTTAGATGGCAGATTCTTCTGGGTTCCTAGATCAGTAAGCACCCTTGCCAATGTTCTATCTAGGGAAGGAATGAGAAGGTGATCTTTATATTGGGGTGTATACCCCCCACATTAGTGTCTTATGTTCTATCTGATATTTAGCTTTAACTGTTTACATGGGTAAGCACCAGTTTAGCTATCACGTTTTGTATTATTATCTCTGTATCTTTGTGTTATCTGTTTTATAAAATTCTGATCACTTATTGATGAAAGAAGCTCCAGATTAAATATGGATCTTTAGGATGATAATTTTGTGGAAATCAATGTTGGTTAATAATTTTTTAATCTTCACTCAGATATTATTCTTGAAAGAACATTGGGCCTAACCTTTCTTGAACTAGAACCAGTACAAATATTGGAGCCAATCAGTTATATATACTCAATTTGCAAAAGTAATAAAGCAAATAATTGATCATGCAGATGGGGTAAATCTAATCACATTAAGGACTATACTTCTATCCATTTGCATGGCATCCTTGTTTATATGTTGCACTCGCTCTCACTTATTTTTCTGTAGACACAACTGTACTGTAGTAGCACTTGTAGAATAGAACGGTCAGACAGTTGAATTATGTGGACCCCATATAGTTGGGTAAGGCTCTATTGAGTAGCACTGATAAATATGAAACAAAATTGTATTGATTACTTGCACTTTATCAATTTTGATCTTGTACTTTTATTTTTAACTTTGATTCCCATTTTTCAAGAATTCGGTTTGGACCATCTGAATTAATTTATGAAAATAAGCTAGGGTTCTCTTGCTGCCAATATCTGTTTGATCTTTGGCCCCAAGATGTTGTTCACATGTATCTTTGTTTTCAGATAATTAGTCCTTCTTTTTCATTTTTCTGGCTGTATTTGCAGCAATTGCTCGAACAGTGGGTCATTTATCAAAAAGTGCAGAAGTCATGAAGCTTGTTAATAACCTCATGAAAGCTCCTGAAATGGCTGCTACGATGCAAGAATTTAGTAAAGAAATGACCAAGGTATCTCTGTTTCTGTCTTCATTTTCTTTTCTTTCTCATCTAGGAAGCTTCCATGCTTTCACTAAAAAGAAAACTTGAAAGTCTCATGTTTCATATTTTATTCAAATTTGGAGAGGTGTGCTAATATTTCTGATGTTCACTGGAAAAAGTAATACCATATCATCGACCCTGCTTCCATGCCTTCCGTGTGCTTAATTTACCTGTAATGTGGCCATCAGCAGAATTATTTCTTTTTTTATTTCTTGCTTTTATTTTTTTTATCAATATTTCTTGCTTTTATTTGAGAAGGTAAAGTAAGTATTTATCTGACTGTTGGTGGACTTATCACTGGATAAAATTTATATGGTACTGCAGCATATTGCTGAGAAGTTACCAACTGTTCAATGAATTTGATTGCTTCCTGCAGTGTTTCCATTTCATGATTCGTTAAATTTGGACTTCTTCATTTTCAGATGTGCTGGATGAGTATGAGTATGTTGACAGATGATATAGGACAAGCTTTTGATTGATGTGCAGGACCAAAATTAGAGCTTAAAGAATATAATTCTAAAACTCAAGTCTAGGAAACAATGCTTAAGAATATAATTCTATCCTGCCTTGCCTGAGGCTTAAGCCTAGTGAGATCTCATTTTTTAAATTAAAGCATGAATTAAAATGATATATTGAATTATGCACACGATGATGGTCTATAAGAACATTAAAAGCTTAAAAACTAAAATGAATGATAGACATTCTTACAAACTCTGAATGTGCTCATTAGAGAACTCTTAATGTAGACCAACACCTCATGGGGTCTTAAAAACCCATAACATGTTAAGAGTAATAAATAAATTGTCAGTCTAAACTCTAAGCAAATTACACACAGAACCACACACATTGAAAACCTAGAACTGGTCTTTAACTTGTTATTCTGATGTGAAAACTTAGGGTCCATTTGGTTCCCTGGAATAGGTACCTGGAATCGAAATCAGAATGGCCATTACAATGCCAATTGTTTGTTTTGTTGGAATGGGATTCCAATCACCATTCCTGGCGGAACAGGATTCCCCCATAAGGGGGAATGGCCATTCCAGTCTCTCCCCTTGGAATGGGATTCCCATTCCAATTCTAGGGTATTCCTATTCCAATTCCAATCCCGAACGTGAACCAAACGGACCCTTAGTTAATATATAAACTATGAAGCACGTGTTAATATAAATCATCTCAAGGTGTGAGACATGTCTTGCACTTCCAAGTACCTCAAGGCATTTTCCTTGAGCCTTGCCTAGAGAAAGGTTTCCAAGGTGTATGCCTCAGACTTTTTAAAATATTATACCTAGAGAAAGGTTTCCAATGTGATGTCTTAGGTAGGGCTGTCAATGGGTTGGGTCTACCCAACAGACCTGAACTGACCAAACCGATTATAACTATTCTGGTTCCATGCTTTTGTCCCAATTAATAATTGGATCGGTTCCAGTTCTTGCCTGTCCCAAACCAATTCAGACCTGGAACCGATTATTTTATTAAATATATGATTTTTTTATTTTCTTATAATTTTTTATCATATTTTATGTTTGAAATGGTAAATTTGATAGATAATAAGTAATATAATATTAATTAAAATTGTTTAATTTATTAACATATAAATAATTTAGTATTTTTCTATCATTTTTATTAAGGTTATGTTATCAAAATTTAAATGTTAAGTTATTATTTAAATAAACAAATACAGTTTTCAGTATAATTGGGTCTATCAGGTCCCAATAGACCCAACTATTAACTGGGATGGTTCTGGGTCTGTGACTTGTCCCGATTAATAATTGGTTCAGGACTGGTTCTACATAGACCCGACCCATTGACAGCCCTAGTCTTAGTCATCCACATCGAGCCTTTCCTTTTGATCTTGGATCTTATCAGGCTACTGATAGCCTTGTTAGAAGTTATATCTATAGAAGTGACTTTTACTGGTATCTGCTGAACTAGGTTCTGTTTTTCACTTTTTGATGTTTCTTGTTAGAGGATGGAGCTTGGTCTTTTAGTTTTGGACTATGGATTCGCTACCATGAATTTTCTTTTTCCTGAATCTGTGGACTTGTATTTGAACTCTTGTTAATCAATAACTTTTTACCTCTCATTCTTTTTTAAATGCAATATTTTTTTTAATTAAAAATTAGTAACTTCAACCGGTAAAAAAAGAATGAGTTTTTCTTTCTGAAATTATTCACTGCTGACTTCTTGTGTACATGGGCTGTAGGCAGGAGTCATTGAAGAGATTGTGAATGATGCTGTTGACACGGCACTTGATTCAGAAGATATAGAAGAGGAGACTGAAGAAGAAGTTGACAAAGTTTTGACAGAAATAGCTGGTGAGACTGCTGCACAACTCCCAGAAGCAGTCAGGAGAGAGAGGATAAAGCAACCTGCACAGACAGTGAGAGCTGCCCAAGAGGTATTATTATCACGAATGCACTCCAATTCCCATTTTTTCCCTTCTGCAACCTTTATAAGACATTTAAGGAACAACTGGTTTATGCTTATTTGCAGGAAGCTATAGCTGAGGGGGCTGACGATGAGGAAGAGCTGGAAGAAATAAGGGAAAGGCTGGCTAGAGTGAGGTCATAGCTGGCTACATGCATGTTGGGTTTGTACTTTATTAACTTGGGGTCAAGCTATTTCCTAGTTGGTGGATGATGTCTTTCCAAACTGTTAACAGGCAGTTGATCCTAGCTTCTGAAATTATCAGGGAAAAGAATTAGATGTATAATAGTTCATGTTCAGATGTGCTTAAGCTACATATATTCTAGTTAATACAACTCAATCTTAACCCCAAGCTGTTGGGGTCGGCTACTTTGAATCTTGTCTTTACACTGGTTGGCTACATGAATCCTTAGAGAAATAAAAGATTTACATGGTTCGTTAGTGTGACCATCTCCACAGGAGACAGGACCATGTATCCCAGCTACAAAGTCTTCATCTAAGATAAGGATACCACACAGCAAGGCACTTTTAATACATCATTACATCTTGGCTCGGGAGGAACTGATGCAATTTGGTTTTCGCCCTACTTGTTTTAGTTCCTTTGTGCCTGTTCCCTAGTTCTATCTCTTTCTTCTGCTTGAAAAATTTTAACATAAATTGCTTATAAGAAATGAAAATGCCTACATCTGAATCATGGTGCATCACTACAAGCACAAAGAAAAAAAAAAAGGCTATATATTTTGTAGAGGTATGCTCTAATGTGATTCCATAATAATCTTTAGAAACCTTATCTGAATTTGATTTGATTAATAACCAAACATTGATCTGATCCAACTTTCAACAAAGACTAGCCCAATCCCCTCCCCCAACCAACCTTGATGAAGGTAGGAATCATAGGATTCAATTCCAAGTATTTGCTACAACCAATAGAAGATAAACCCTCCAAATACTGATTTTTTTTTTATTCCAGCTATTTTGGCACTTTGGTCATTCCTAATAGATTGTTTGGATTAAAAAGCAGCATGCATAAAAAGTTATAACTATCTTATTTTATTCCATTTAATTGGATTTTGGAGAAAAAGTTTCTCCCAATGTTGAAGCGAAACCCTCCAAATATTGATAAAATTTAAGTATCATATGATTGATGTTGATTTTTGGCAATACTTAATGCTGTTTGAACCCATTTGATGGTGGGATTCAATCCTTGATGCAACAGACAGCTTGCAATTTAATAAACTCCAAACCTGCCTACATATCCTGTCTCCAAACCCACAATGCTTAAATATTTTGTTTGGGCATGGTAAGGTTTGAAGCATTTAGATTGGATTTTTTTTTTCTTTTTTGTACTTGATTCAGGTTACTGAATTAATCTTGATTTGTAACTGAACAACCCACTCTTTTTTATAGAAAGGAAGAAGATAAAACCACATCAGCCTGGGGGCAGCTAAATTTAAATTCAACAGATCAGGGGATCAATTGGAATGAAGATTACTCTCTCTAGAAAATCCTTGAGCTTCGTGAACCAAGTCCTTGACCATGTCAATGAGTCTCCATGGGCTTTCATTTTTTCTTTTTGAGGCTGTAGATAACGACCCTTATCACCTTCAATGGTTATCCTTTTGAAAACTCTCTGTGTAGCCATGATGTGGGCTTCTTTCGCTGCCCACATTTCAGCTATATTGAATCAATGATAACTCCTTTTTTTGGCTATTGCTCTTATGATGTTGCCCTTGTGGTTCCTCACGATGCATCCTATAGCACATTCGCCTCTATTTTTTTAGGCATCAAAGTTTATTTTGGCCTCAATTTGCATCTCCCATCTAATCCAGCTCCATTGTTTTGTATGACTTTCCACCACTAAACAGGAATTTGATTCTACAAACTCAGCAAATTGCTCTCCAGCCTTTTCTAAAATCTAACTAGGGCCGTTGTTTCTATTTTTTTTTTTCATTTCTACATTTTCATATGAACCACCAAATATTAATATAGAACACCTCCCACAGGTGTTCAATCTTATTCTCTTTTCTGAGATTTAGGGTCAGTTTGATTTACAGTTGGAACCAGAATCAAAATCTTTCAGAATTGAAATCAGAATGTTCTATTCCCATAATCTGTTTTAGTTCAGACAGAAATCGGAATTAGAATTTGAATCAGCTGGAATGGGATTTCATTCCTAAGGGAGGGGGAGGGAATGGACATTCCTTCAAATGGAGAATGCCATTCCACCAAGAATGAGAATAAGATTCCAATTCCGCTCAACCAAACAGTTAATTCCGATTCCAGACCCTGGCATTAGTTTCATCAAGATCCCAAGAGTAGTGGATACAGCTCAAAGCTAACCACACCTGAGTCAATGGAAAATTTTTCTTTTAACTAATTGGTCCTTTGCTAGAATCCTATCGTTTAGCAAGCCAAAAAAAGGCTTTTATTTTGGGTGGGCTTTTCATGCACCAAATTTCCTTGAAGACATTTTTCTTGGTCTCCTCTTCCGCACCACCACTTTGTCTAAAATATTGGGATCTCTATTGGCGTAATTCCTGAAAGACTTAGCTGGGTTTTTTATTGTTCATTCCACCTTACAGTTGGAACAGTGATAGGTGGGGAATGTAACAAAATTCAAAAAGGGTAATGAATCATATGTGGAGGTGTTGGTAAATAAAACCCAAAAAACTAACAAAAGTCCATGGATGGACTTAACTCAAAGGTTTCCCTTTTATTTATTTGAGTCCATCATCATCTAAGCCTTGTTTCAACTGGCGTTGGTGATTTATAAACTGGAAAACTATATGAGGTGGGTTACATGTAGACCTATCAAAGAGTTGACCCAACCCGCGAACCCGACCCAACCCAACCCAAAATAATAGGGCCAGAGTCTCATATGTAGCAACCCGAATGTGAAACGACCTGAAAAACTGGGTTGGTTGGGTTGGGTCGGGTCATGGGCCAACCCGCTGACCCGATTGTCAAGTCTAATTGAGATTTTTTTTTTTAAATTTCAATTATTTTTTTGGGATGACCCGAATTGACCCATGGGTCAACCCTAACCTGAACATTTAGGGTTAGGGTCTACCATTTGGCAACCCAACCCGAAATACCTTGACCCAACCCAAACCCGATCCACCCAACCTGATTGCGAGGTCTAGTTACATGAATTCTATTTCGCCATTCCACTATCTTTTATACCACATTCATTGTTAAATGATGAGCACGGATTTCCTATTTGAGTTAGAAATGCTAAAATGCTAAATTATAAGGATTTTTTTTTTATTTTGAATTCAAATTTATTTAGCCCCTGCTTTTCCAAGCGAGACGCCAAGCCTTGTGTTTGAAGTAGCCGAATGCTTTGCTTGTGCATATACCAGTAAGAATTGGGAAAGCCTCGTGGTCTAAGTTTGATTAGAAAAAGGGTTCAACTATGACATTGGAAAGGCATAATACTGGAAAAACTTATAGTCAATTAGACCTATTTATGGGCCGGATAGCTTGATGGGCCTGTCCACCCTGACTCATTCTTGGTCAGGCTTAGACAAGATGTTAGGTCCGTGGGCTTGAGCTCAGACTTTGTCCTAAAACACTAGGCCCGACTTTTTTATGGGCCAAGCTTAGGCTTTTTTAAAGCCTAGTCCAAGCCCGAGGGATGAGCCCAACTCGATAATGTTTTATATAATAAAAATATATATAATACATATATATTTTTTTTGTTTATCCCTCCTCTTAATCTCTTTTCTTAAGCCATAGTGAGATCTTTCAGTATTTTTTAGTCTTGAGGTTGTTTAATATAAATAAATTAGTTTTATTTCGAGTAAAAAAAATTTTCTTGCCCAACTTTCTTGGTTGGGATTGGGTTGAATATTCTATCAATATTAGAGGCAAAGCCCAGCCCAGCCCATGAACAGGTCTACAACCAATTAATTGGTATTATAAATGAGGTGGTCAATCAGGCAGCATTCATCAAAATTCATAGGGGTTCTGATTGGTCAAAATTCTTGTGGTACCATGTATTTCCAGTATCAAAGATTTTCTTTTAGAAAAAGATAAAAATACAATATGGATTCAAGGTGAAAGAAAATATAAGAAGAGGCTTGAAGGTTTCAAGTAGTTGGGAGAGAGATAAATGGTGATTGTAGGGGTGCAAGTTGAGAAGGTTTTAGTTCATCCCCAAGAATTGGGATCAAGGCTTGAAGTCAAGCCTGATCTGCCATTGCCTGTACTAAAATTTGATGCATTTGGATTGGGCTTAAGCCCGGGCTGGGCTCAGGTTAATCAATTAAAATTTAACATAATGTGTCTATATGACTGTGTTAGGGAATAGGGATGGCAACAAGGGTGGGTTCAGGGGAGGGTTTTGTAAATTCTAAACCCTACCCACCTCCCTAAATCTCCCAACTCATACCTGCCCTAAAACCCATAGTGGGTTGGATTTTGAGAATCCAAACCCTCCCCATACATGAAAATATAAAACCCTCCCCACGTTTAAGGTTAGGGTAGGTTGGGTATAGAATTTGCATATAATTTCCTATTATTTCTTATTATATATAAGCAATAAATAAGTAAAATAACACAAACAAACAATAAAATTTCCAATTTTTTGATTAAAACATATAAAAAGCATATAATCTATCAATTATCCATCACATAAAATTCAAAATATCATTAAACTCAAAACTTAATACATAAATTTTATATGCTTTCTAACAATATGCAGGTCGGGGAGGGTCAGATTTAGCTTAATACCATACCGTACTCATACCCATACAGGTTGTAAAATCACAAAACCATGGAGGGTAGGGGTGGGTACCCATGGGGTAGGGTAGAAATTACCATCATTACTAAGCCCGGATTTAACATAAAATTAAAAAAAAAAAAAAAAAAACTCAGTCCAAGGCCTAAAAATCCAATCCCAATCCCAGTCCATATAAATTGGTAGACTGGGACCGCCCGTACTTGGTTGGGCCCGCTCAATTTGCTCCCATGGTATACATGTCTAATTTAACGTGTGAAGTACAATCATATTTGATATTTCCCTCGACTTCACGTCAAAGATAACTATCATCCCAAAATTTTAGGCCCCGTTTGGTTAATAAGAATAGGGGCTGGAATTGTAATCAGAATTCAGAGTAGGTTATCCAATTGTTTGGCTGGTTGGAATTGGAATATCATATTTCCCATTTAAGGAAACAGCCATTCCCTGTTTTTCTCTTGGGAATAGAATTTCATTCCTGCTGATTTTAATTCCCATTTCCATTCCTGTATGAATCAAAAATATACCATTTCAAAAGATTTCAATTTGGATTCTAATTACAAACCAAACAGATCCTTAATCCATTTATTTTCTTTTTCCCACCCTCTCTCTCCCCTTAATCCAGCAGAAAACTAGGGATTAACTACTAGATACCTTACTTTCGCGGGAGGGAACCCCAAAAAACATCTACACAAAGCTTAACTCCAGACGACCAGTCGACCACCATGCAACTCATGTGCCCTTCCAGGTTCCAGGTCCCTACTGCCTACCCAAAAAAAAAAAAAAACAAGAAAGAAAGAAACTACACAAATATCACGCAATTCATCAATCAGGATGATCGTTACCAAGAGGATCAGATCCTGACCACCAGATTTAACATTCATGTGGACCCCATCTACCATGGTGGATCCCACAGAAATTCCATCGCTGCGTTGGACAACCTCTCTGATAGCGTATACGTTTTCAACGGACGACTGACACGCAAAGCAACGCTAAAAAACTCCCTCTCTGCTTTGTCCTCCCCGTTCTCCTCTAACAGTCTAACCAGTAACTACCTTACTACTTCCTGCCTGGACCAGAGAATGTTAGTTGGAAAAGCCAAGTAAGCTCTCTCTCTCTCTCTCTCTCTCTCTCTCTCGCTTGCACGTTTCGTTAGTCGTTTCCGGTGAAGTTTCTTTAATCTCTAAGCACTTTTTCTTTAAATATACTTTAATCGTATTTACTAGTCTATTATTCCTTCCGCTTTATCAGACAGGTCGGTTTTCATCGCTTATAAGAGCTCCCACTGAACCTTCTCTCATTTTATCTCTCTGTCCAAATCCCAACAAGAAAACAAAAAACCAAAAGAAATGGGGAGAAATCTCTCTTTTATGTTTCTCTCTCTTCTCCTTCTTCATTCTTCCCTCTCTTCTGCATCGGTTCCTAATGATCTTCGCCTTCCTTCCACTGCAAAGTTCCCAACAATACAAGCAGAAAAGTTAATCCGGGATCTTAACCTCTTCCCTAAGGATGCCGTTGACGTGGTTGGTGACTCTTCGGTTGCTCCGAAGCTCGTCGAGAGAAGGTTTAGCTTCCCAAATCTTGCTGACCCTAGCGTTTCCTTGGACGATCTCGGTCACCATGCTGGATACTATCGGCTTCAGCACTCTCACGCCGCCAGGTATTAGTTAAACCCTAGAATTGTTAATCCAAAAATGAATCACGATGGGGAGGGGTCAGTTCTCTATGGAATTTTGGTTATTAATATGAAAATTCGGGGCTCAAATGGGAATTGAACAAAGAAAATTGGTACTTTGCATTGGAATTTGATGCCAATTACTTGAAAGTTTAAGCCTTCAACTGAATTTGCTTGCATGCAGTTGTACCGATGATATGATGTCAACCTAAATAGCTAATTAACTCGTATATGCATAATTGTCCAATTTAGTACGGGTTGTGTTAGACATGGATGCCTGTTTGGTAAATAAATGCGTGCACATGCTAAGGTTGATTCTCATGATCAAGTAGCTTAAGGGAGAATATTTGTAAACGCCATGTAAATATCCTTTTTCTTTGTTTGTATTTGCTAACAGATGCTTGCATTGATATTTTTGCTTAGTTCATTGCTTCCCAGATACAAATTATCATTCTGTTTCTACGTAGTTCTTCTGAATTCTTTCATCCACTTTTTTAGGATGTTCTACCTTTTGTTCGAGTCGAGGAACAGCAAGAAAGATCCTGTTGTCATATGGTTGACTGGAGGGCCAGGTTGTAGCAGTGAATTGGCTGTTTTCTATGAAAATGGGCCTTTCACCATTGCAAAGAACTTGTCACTTGTCTGGAATGAGTATGGCTGGGACAAGGTATGTATTGTTTTTTCTGTCTGGTTTCCTCTTTATGCTGAGCTGAATAGGGCTTTTCATTCTAACACGATGCTTTTAAAAAACTCATACTTTTTTTTCACCCGGGGGGGGGGGGGGGGTAGTAGTGTTATTTAGGTGATAAAGCCTTTCTTTTTGGGTTACCTTGCTCCTTGCTGTGATGTTTATTTATTTTTTAAGGAAGGCCTACCAACCAATTTAGGTGTTGTTTAAGTAAACCTTGTAAAAGAGTTGAAAGGTCATCTTGGTAAACTAATCTTCAATTTTGAGAGCCATGATAATGATGTGTTGCAATAGGGCTTCAACTGGTAGTCTTCATAATAGTCTTCCTTGCAAGATGCTTCAAGATACCTGTTCTACTTCCATTTCTTTTAATTTTTATGAGCAGAATTGGGAATAATCTCTCTTTATGGCAGATCAAGGGCTGCTCCCCTTCATTTGTTCCTTTTCTTCTCAATAGTAACTCCCCTCTCAATCTTTCTAGTACTAGAATAACAGCTGCATTGTTTCTAGGGCTGCAAAGGTATCCGATTGTCCAAATTCGAATTCAAATCCGATCCTATAAAGGGTGATCTGAATTCGATTTGTTATAATTGGATCAAAATATGGCTCCACTCATATCCAATTCGGTTCAATTTAAATATAGATGTTCATATATACTTAAAAATTTATATTATATCTATCAGTAAAGTTGGTTTGGATGTTGCATTTTCACTAAATTGTCATAAGTTCAAGTTACATACAAGTAATTTTCAATTCATTTTGTTCATAAAATATAACATTGAAGTCATTTTTAGTTCATTTTATTAATAACACATAATAGTTTGGTCATTTTTAATCTAATTTATTTATACTATTTAATATCCAATTATAATCCGAATTTGATTTGAATCCGCTAGATAAATGTGATTCTAATTTAAATATAAATGAATCAAATTTGGACCTACCTATATCTGATTCAATTCGATCCGTTTGCAGCCTTTACTTCTTCATTTATTTCTTATCTTTTCTCTACAATTAACATATATGTGCCTATCACCTTTTTATTCTTTATGGTATTTATCATAATAGGGGCTCAATTTCTTAGCTTTTTCTTCTCCATTCTTTGAATTATATCACTTGCATATAATTATTCTCTTAGTATCTCCTTCCATTAACAAAATAGCACTCCACACATTAGTTTTATCATCAATTACTTAATATAGCTTTTGTTCTACTTTTAGTGTTTATGCTAAATAGCCTCTAATGTTTAGTTGTTTACTAGTCCATAGTTGCTACTTCAACTAGGGAAACAAACTAGCAAAAGAAGCTAGTATAAAAAATCACGAGTAATGCTTGGGCGGGTGTCTAGTCCTAGGTGACGAGGCCCTCCCTTGTTGCTTAGCCTTGCCTTGCTCCTTGACAACTATTGATGTGAGGTACATATTGGTCCAAAAAAGGAAGAGATGCTTATGTTTATGCTTGTCTATGTATAGTAGTTTCAAAGTTTGAAGGAAGTGGAACTTGTCTGATGGTACTGATACTAGTCCAAGAATAACTTCTGTTGTGCTTCCTCCTGAGTTAATTAGTTAGCTCAGCATTTCCAATATTCCTTTCTATTGTCTATCTTTCATTTTCCTTTTGAAGAATTTGATTGCAACAGAATGAGGACAGTTGTCATATCCCATGGATGCAACCACCCAGTTCACTATACCTTGATAATCCACTTGTCAATTAGAGTGAATACTAAGCCTAAGAGTCAAATTTATTTTCAGGAGAAAATACTTGCACATGAGTCCAAGATATCTTGTAGAACCAAACTCTTGACACAATCACACAACCAAGTCAATGCCATTGACCAGTGTTGCTGTCATGATTTTATGAAATAAACACATGGCCAATGTTGTCAAAATCTTACAATTTACAATACGATTCATGATTTGAATCATGAATCCCAAGGGTTTCGATTTGAATCTTATGTCTAAATCCTTTTCTACAAAAATCTTACGATTTTTGTTTGAATCCTACGGTTTGATTCATAAATCTTATGATTTTTATGATTCACTATGATTCAAATAAATTCAATTAAGAATTAGTTCTCTACTTTGTTTCTTTTTTTGTTTATGTTTAATTTTGCCATGGGAGACTTTTTTTTAGAAAATTACGTATTTACATTATTCAAGACTAGAAATTGAGTTTATTTTCTATCATATGTAAGTTAAAGGGCCATTGTATTTAGATTTGTTTGATTTTCAAGTCAAACATGATTATATAATCTTAGGCTTCTATTGTATAAGTGATAAATTCTATTGTTTTAAGTACATATATGGTAGATATAGATAAAAAATAGGGTAAAATCACTTTCCTATATAATATTTAGCCTTTTAATATATCTATATTTAATTTTTTTGACAAGTTTGTATAAAATAGAAATAATCTTACAATTTACGATTCAATTCAAATTTCTCTACGATTTACGATACAATTACGATTTTCAAAACATTGCATATGGCATTATCATCTTAATTTTGGATTTTATTTGAGCCCATTAGCTATTACTACCTATATTTGTAGAGAGTTGCAAACTATGGCCAACATGAAGATGAGTCATGGCATAATGCTGATATGAAAATTGATAACAATAACCACCTGTGCTTTCTAATTTCTTTCTTGACTCCTCGAAATTGGTCATTTGCCATATTATGGAAGCAAAATGTAATCTAGTGAGCTTCAATGCAGCTCGGAGATGCTTCATTTCTTTTAAATAACTTCAGCTACCTTTTTCATATATGTAGTTGTACATTCGTCATCAGTTAAAAGAACAACAGTATTTTATAGAACAGAGTGTTGGGCAATCAAGAAACATCATGTCCAAAAAATGAGTTTAGCAGAAATGCAAATGTCAAGATGGATGAGTGGGAAATTCAGAAATGACAGAATAAAAAATGAACATATTTATGGGAACCTAGGAGTATCCCCAATAGGTGAAAATATGATTGAAAATAGACTAAGATGGTTTAGTTACATATGTACATCCCCTCGTGTACTTTTTTTGTTCATAATATATAGTCACTTTCCTCAAAAAAAAAAGTTACGTGCAGAAATTAACAATGGATATGGCATTGTTGCAAGTTGAAGGATCTAGAAGAGCTAGGGACGAGCCAAAAAGGACATTGGTTGAAGTAGTGGGAAATGATTTGAGGGCCCATGATTCAACAATGGACATGGCACTTAACAGAGTTGAATGGTGCAACAGGAGTCATGAAACTGATCCCATTTGGTTGGGATGAGGCTTAGTTGAGTTGCACATGTACCATCTCATAGGGGCTTGCCTGGCAGAACCTTATTCCACAGATCCTGGGCAATTCCTCATGAACCCTCTTTTCTCTAAACCATTTGACTTCTCTGGGTTTGCATGCACCTAGTGTCTCATTGCATTTGACTTCTAGGAAAAGCAAGCTAATCTGCTCCTTTTTCTGAATGTACAAGCTTCTTCTGGAACATTAAATACAAGTGCAGGAGCAATGAAGCAGCAGTTTGCTTTACTGCAATTTATGGAGGTGCAGGCAATGCTAGGTTTATCAAGGATGCATTTGAAATATGATACTGTTGAATGTTGTAGGGCATTGTAATTTGCAATTATATTGCTTGTTTTTATTTTTTAATCAGAAATTGGTCATTTTATTGATTGAGAGAAAGAAAGTATACAGATTGTATGCCTTGCACGGCTTGTAGAGGGTAGCAAGCTAGTCAGTCTATTTCTTAGTTATAGTTTAGAATTATATTAGCCATATGTATGTGAAAGTTTGCTTTATGTATTACTTGTTCATACATAAACATGAAATGCATTTTGATTGATTGTTATGGCAGCTTTAAGATACCTTTCATTGTCACTCTGCAGACATCAAACCTTCTATATGTTGATCAGCCTACTGGAACTGGTTTTAGTTATAGTTCTGATAGACGTGACCTCCGCCACAATGAAGAGGGTGTAAGCAACGATCTATATGATTTCATGCAGGTGTGTTTTTTTTTTCTCCTGATATGTTACTCTCTCTTAAACATATATTTGATGTGTTGTTTATGTCTTCTTTCCAACCACAGGTACCATGTCTGAAACAAAGAACAGAAAACTCCTTATTGTCCAACTTTTAATTGGTTTAACCTAAAATAAAATCCCCCTTCCCAAAAAACGAAAAAAAAGAAAAAAGAAAAAATAGATGTAGGAAAAACAAAATATAGAAGGAAAAATAGTATTCTCAGATGGAAAAAGTTCATTAGGTTACAAAATTTGATGAGAAATTACTGATAAGGACTTACAATTAACAATTATGGAATAAAATCTTTGTGAAAATTTTCCTCCAATGAAAACTTGTGCCAACTAGGTCCTCTTTTAGATTCAACCTCTTTCCAGCCACTTCTGAAATGGCTTTTTAGTTAGACATCCAATAGCTTTTCTATTTATTGTTATTATTGTTTAGGAGAACCTAACCAAAGACGTAATTTTTCTTTATTTTTGTTCTTTTTTTTTCAAAATCAAAATGTATTTTCTTTCTTTTATTTTCATTTTTCATCTTTATTTTATTTAATTAATCACTAATCTATTTGGATATTGGACAACATGATTCTAAAAGGTTAAGTTCTATACGTAATAATAGGGAGAAAGAATAATAAAGGAATATTTTTATTTTTTGTTCTTACTCATAAAATATTGAATTAATACAAAATGGGGTTTGCGCTAGCTTTAGGCCTTGGTGAGCATAACTTTAAACACAAGGAGAATTAGTGCAAGCAGTTTTGAGCACTATCCTTAAGTGGCATAAAGAATTGAAATGATACCTTTTTGATTATCTTCCGAAAAAGTACCTGGCTTGACAAAGGATTCTTATGCGTGATGTTAGGCATTCTTTTCTGAGCATCCTGAGTTTGTGAAGAATGACTTTTACATAACTGGAGAATCATATGCTGGGCACTACATTCCTGCTTTTGCTTCTCGAGTTCACCAAGGAAACAAAGCAAAAGAAGGGATCCATATTAATCTGAAGGTACAACTCCTTTTCTTTTTCTGGATTGGAGTTATATGTGCTTTATTCAGCTTGCTTTCTTTGACTTGTGCAAATTGGAAATGGTTAAACAGGGATTTGCCATTGGAAACGGACTTACTGATCCTGCAATCCAGTACCAAGCATACACAGATTATGCTTTGGAAATGGGAATTATTAAGGAAGCTGACTACAAGAATATTAACAAGATGCTACCAGCATGTGAACTGGCAATAAAACTTTGCGGTACTTATTCTTAATTTCAGAGACCTCACCAAATTATTTTATATTCATCATAACTCCCTTATCTTGCTCTATTTCAACATAAGTGTCCATGTAGATTGCTCGTCAAAAGCCATTTTTGAAATGATTTACTTGTATATGAATATTAAGGACTGTTAAAATATTTTTGGTTGGCCAATACTGCACAGATCCATCTAATTTTCTTATAGTGGAAATATTGTTTCAGGCACCAATGGTAAAATCTCGTGCATGGCATCATATCTTGTTTGCAATACCATATTCAGTAAGATCATGGGGCTCGCTGGTGATACAAATGTAAGAAAGACCATATATCCATTCCATGTCTATATTAGAGACCGGGCATTGAAGAAGTATTGACCATGTCTATGGCAATGACTCTGTTATGTCTTTAATCTGCAGTATTATGATATCAGAAAAAAGTGTGAGGGGAGCCTCTGCTATGATTTCTCAAACATGGAGAAATTCCTGAACCAGAAGTCTGTAAGGGATTCCCTTGGAGTTGGGGACATTGAATTTGTCTCATGTAGCCCTACCGTATACCAGGCAATGTTGATGGACTGGATGAGAAATCTAGAAGTTGGTATCCCTGCTCTTCTGGAGGATGGAGTGAAGTTACTTGTATATGCCGGAGAGTATGATCTGATATGCAACTGGCTTGGTAAGTTTCTAGGCTTCAACTCAAAAGTCTCCATTTTTATTCGTTGAGAATGCTACTTACCTGTATTGGGTGTTCATTTTTATTGGGCAGGGAACTCTAGGTGGGTCCATGCCATGGAATGGTCTGGTCAGAAAGCTTTTGTAGCATCCCCAACTGTTCCATTTTTGGTCAATGGTACAGAAGCAGGCCAATTGAAGAGCTACGGGCCTCTCAGTTTCCTCAAGGTCCAATCCACACCTCTTCATCAGATAGTTTTTACAAGTTTCTGTCAGTTAACCATGTATGAACGTATCAATACTGATCTGCATTGGGGTTGTCTGAAAACAGGTTCATGATGCCGGTCACATGGTTCCTATGGATCAACCCAAGGCTGCATTGGTGATGCTGAAGAGGTGGATGCAGGACAACCTTTCTGAGGCACCAGAGAATGGGGTTGCTGACATGTGATGCCCATGACCTCAACCATGATAGTTGCTGCCACTAGTGCCTCTTTAATGTTGGCGTCTTCTGTATGGCTTTAGAGATGGTGTTGTGGTCTTGGTCTGGATGCAAGCGTCATATTTGCTCCTCCCCTCAAAGGGCTTGTGAATATTTTGCCCAAAACACTAGGGTATCTGATCTTCTTCTGTGGCTGCGGTCTGCCGGGGAAGTTAGCTGGTTTTAAAGGATTATAATTCAATAGGGTATAAAGAGTGTGATGGTCCAATACTTGTAGTTTCTATCCTGTTACACTGGAATGAGTAAGGCTGGCAAACTTTGCTAATTTCACACTTCTGGTACTTGCATTTGATAATTATTCGCCCTGTCTAGACCTGGCAATTGGGTTGGGTCAAGGTACTTTGTGTTGATTTCGGGTCGGGTTGTTAAATGCTAGACCCTAACCCTAAATGTTTGGGTTCGGGTTCGGGTCATCCCAAAAATAATTGAAATTTAAAAAATTAAAGAAAAATTACATGAAAAATGTCAAAATTAAAAGAATTAACCTTAAAGTTTTAAATATAAATTAAAAAATTTGGACATTTAACAATTTAAAGACTAAACAATAAAAAGTAAAGACTAAATAGAAAAAATTAAAGAGTGGAAATTTCTAACAATACATAAATAATCCCAATTAGACTTGACAATTGGGTCAGCGGATTGACCCATGACCCAACCCAACTCAGTTTTTTTTGGGTTGAGTCATTTCACATTCAGGTAACTAAATATGAGACCCTAACCCTGTTTTTCGGGTTAGGTTGGGTTCGCTGGTTGGGTCAACTTTTTGTCAGGTCTAACCCTATCCTGTTAAGAACCTCAACCATGCATACGTCCATACCATAACGTCATAACCCAATCCAACTTCCACTCGATGTTTTGAATCCTACTCTAATGAAATCACAGGGTTGCTCAGGTCTCGGGTTCATGTCACAGCCCACCCTATCAAATTATCAAATAAATTCCTCCTTTGCGCATTTGATCCCTTTGCTTCAATTAGAGAGATTTATGAGTGTAATTTCTATGGTACCTAGAACAAACAGTTTCAAAACCACGACCATATACTGCTGCAGCTGTATAGGCCCTTTCCACATTCTATAAAATTATAAATGGTAGCCAATCAACTTCTAGGAACGACCATGGTTCAAAGTTTAGTTCCAATCGGAACTTGGAGAAGCCTATCACAACAGATAATAGAGAAGATAAAATGTGTTGAAGTTTGACCTGCCATAGAATTCTGTCTTGTTCG